>CATIWK010213907.1:0-19052 GCA_949634005.1 Mallotus japonicus
GAGAGGAACCTGCTGATAGGACCCTGGTATACATACTTCAAAGTAAAACATCTCACTTGGCTTCTTAGTATAAAGAGAAACTGGAAAAGGTGAAATACGGAAGAATATGAGATTACCATTCTAAAGTCACCTTGACATATCATCAGCAAAAACAAAACAGACAAGTGGTTCCTACGACGCATCGTCACGATGCATCTATGAGTCACATCAACAAAACAAAATAACTAAACAACTTGGTATAGAGACGGTCGTGGTCCACAAGCTAATATTCACACAATCAAACGAAAAGCTAAAAATCCTTACACCTCCACCCTTATGGAGTTTGAAATTTCAGAAATATTGTTTAAACTTGCCATAAACGGGCAAGGAAAGGCTACTATAGAAATTGTTTAAAAATAAAGGCAAGTTAACGGGGCTTCAAGCCTTCAATCCAGGCACGATCCACATCAGGAAAGCGCCCCTCCAATTCCTCAGTAAATTGCTTCTTGGCATCCGCATACAAGGCCCCAGATTCAAGCACAATCCTGTCAAAGTCAGCCTCCAGCTCAATCAAAGAGACCTTGGATTCTTGGAGAAAGCGCTCGAGGGATTCCTCTTTCAGTTTCAGCTCCTTGTTTTTCTCTATCAGCTCACGGTTGTGCCCATCCAAAGCTTCGACGTGTTTTTCCAGCATAGAAATGCGGTTCTGGTTCGCCAAAGCTAGGCTCTCCATTTCCTTAGCATGCTGCTCCTTTAGGCGAGCAGGTTCTCCTTTCAGCTCCATGTTGCGTTTGCACAAAAGAATAAGGCATTCGTGCATGCGCAATGATAGCTCCATTTGCTGAAAGCAAAGACCCACAAGTAAGAAAAAAAAGTGCAACTATAAAACAGAACAACTGTAGGCATACCTTAATAGCTAGCAGCCGATGTTGACACCCGAAGTCAATATCCATCTTCACAGTACTCCGCAAGTCCTCATCATTGGGAAGGAGGCATATCCGAGCTAAATCAGCACTAACACCAGGAGACCGAATTGAGTAATCACCATATTTTTCATGCTTTTTAGCCAGCTGAGTATGAAGTTCCTGAATCGCTCCAGCTATCGCTTCCTCCGGATTTCCACTAGAGGAACCCTCGCCACGAACCTCCAAAGGAAGAGATCCTGAGTGAAGACATTTTCGGGAAGGCGCATCCTTGTCAGGAGAATCCAATGTCTCCACACCCATAGGAGCATCAAGCAACTCGACATTCCCCTCAGTGGCATGGGCAGTAGGATCAATTCCTTCAACCTCTAGAACAAGGGACGATGAAGGTAGCGCAGCAGCAGCAGACGGACCTCCGAGCAAATCCTTTAGTGATTTCCCTACAAAAAGAAAAGGATATCAGAAAGCAAATCCTTTAAGGATTTCCTTAAAAAAAAGGGAGGGTAAGCTATAAAATAAGCGCAAAGGCAGAATAAAGCAACATATCCCACAGACCCTTCAAGCGACCAATGATTCGGCCATAATCAAAGCATTCTCCTCTAGCGCGAGACTGCAAAGTTTTGAGTTTTTTCTCTTCCTCATCTGACAGCTCTATCTTTCCATCACCCTTGAAGGTGTCGTCAACCCATATACGAGGGAGATCACCCCACCCATCTGGATTGGTCACCATAAAAAAATTTTTGAACCAAGGCTTCCTGACCTTGGAACATCCTATAAATAATGCTCTATTGGCGTGACCAGATTAGTGCCAATACTGGTTTTTCTTGCTAAACATGAAAAGATACTGAAAAATGTTCAAATCAGGCTCGAAGCTTGCCTGTTCGCACATCGTAATAAAGCATGTCCAGAACACCAAGCTATTTGGGGTAATTTGGCTCATGCATACGCCATATGTTGTAAGGAAATCCACCACAAAAGGATGAAGTGGAAAACGCAGACCAGCCCGAAGAGAGTCCTCATATATAACCATGTGTTTATCCTCCAACACGGAATTACCGTGACAACCTTTCGGCACACTGAGTTCATATTCTCCTGGGATATTATATTCCTCCTTCAACTCCACCAAACGGCTAGGTGTTAGGTTGGAACGAACAGAACTCACTAAAGAAACCTCTGAAATCCCCTGAGTCATGCTCCCACTATCATCATCAGTGGGAGTACCATCTCTCCGGTGAAGACGACGTGATATCACCCGGCCCCGAGAAGCGTGAGACATACTGGAGTGGGAATCGTCATGACTTTCCGGTGATATCTACACCGGAATGGCTCACCACAGTGAAAGACAATATACCACACATAAATCGACAGTAAAATAGACACAACGATAACAAGAAAACCACATGGCAAACATCATCAGGCAACAACAAAGGACAAGAACGACGGTAAAAAAGAAAAAGGCAAAGCATTTACAGGAGCTCATTCCCCAACAATCACAAACAAAGGAAACAACGATATATAAGAAGAAGAAAGAGAAAATAGCAGCACCTCTTCTTGACGACATGGTGGGCAAGCGGAAAGAATTTACACCAGATGGAATCACGAGCACGAATCGCAGCAAACGAGCAGGAAGAACAATAAAAATCTCCAGAAAATACCCCTGAAAGAAAACAAAGTAGGAGAAAAAGAGAAGAAAGAAATTGGTGAAAATTTAATAGGCCTAATAATGAGCCCTATTTAATGACACAGATCCTAAATAGGATAGTTTTTGAAAATAGCAAAAAGAGGGGGAAGGGTAACTGAAAAGACGCGATGGGCGGAACATGAACAGGCAGTTGACACAAACCGAAACTGCTCCTCATTAACTGCACGCCACGTACTAAGCACCAGCAAACCGCACAGTTACACTTCCATAAGACGCATCAACTAGACACTTCGACAAAGAGTTGAACATAAATGATCAACACTTCAGGGGGGAACCCTGATACCAAGACATGGATTTCGCCCAGGGAAACGGAGCCCAGCAAAGGCCCTAGAAGCAAGTACTGTTCTTCTCCTTCCTCGCTCTTCTTCGCCTCTAAGCCACCTACATTAATATCAGACAAAAACCGTTAGAGAATGACAATGACAGCTAACAAAGGGGAACCAGCAACCAACAAGTGCATGACACGTCAACATTGACAGTACAAAGAAATCACCTCGGCACGCCTGCAGAGATTCCATGGTAACGCCCAAATAGCCTATACCTTGCCAACGCCCGCACACTGACAGACCTCCCACGACACAAGGGCAATGTCCCCTAACAAACAGCACCAGCTCATTAGGACCAACCAGCAGGGAAGGTGCAGGACCGGGGCTAGAGGGCAAACCACCTGAACAGGGCTCATCACAAATCACTAAGTGACACATGGCATCAAGTAGGGCTATATATACTCGTGCGTAGCAGCAAGAGAGGTAAGACACCAAAAAAAGCCCTGAGTCTCCTAAACGTTTCACCATTACTTCTCCTGCCTGACTTGACCATCGGAGAGGGTTTGCTGGGACCCCGCCCAGCAAAGCTTTTTCACCGGCTTCTGTTTTGTAGGTATCTCGCAACCTGAAAATGGACCGAGCGTATCAATTGATGCGGTGAGCGTAACAATAGTTTTATAAATTTGGTAATGTTATACATATATTTTCCTCTGAAATCTCGTTAGGCCCTTAGTTTTGGTTGTCTTTTAATGGATATTGTTTTGTATTTAGTGTGTGAGTCTAATTTGGAAGCCTATTTGTAATTAATTAATTAAAGTGTCTAGTGGAATAATTAATTGTAATAATTGTTGGAGATGAGAGAAAATATATAATAATAATAGTAATTTAAAAAAAATAATTAGAATATGGCGTTACATGTACTAGTCTTTTCTATGTGAAGATCACCTTTTGATATTTGGTAAAAAAAAAAATATAACCTTTTGATTAAAGTGACTAGTGGAATAATTAATTGTAATAATTGTTGGAGATGAGAAAAATATATAATAATAATAGTAATTTAAAAAAAAATTAGAATATGGCGTTACATGTACTAGTCTTTTCTATGTTAACATCACCTTTTTTTTTTTTTTTAACAACAACATCACGTTTTGATATTTGGTCAAAAAAAAAAAAAAAAAACATAACCTTTTGATATACGAGCGACTATATCATCAACATGTCATCATCAGCCATTGGAATTCGGATTTGGAAGTATAATGTGACCAGATTTAAAAGTTGAGAAATTAATGATATCTTTGTTGAAAATTTGAGCACTTGGCCTGGTGGCCAAGATTTAGGGGTGTGAGTTGGGAGGTTGGAGGTTCAATCTCCCACTCCCCCTAATCTTCTTTTTCAAACATCCTAGAGATTTATTTCTAGGTATTTAAATGTTAAGTTATCCGTTTAGGACTAACTCGGTTCAGTCGCGAGATCGACTCCATTTAGAGGTTGAGTGTTTAATCCCCTCATCTCCCTAGCCAAAAAAAGTAAAAAATAAAAATAAAACCCCACATTTCGTAAGCTATTATTGTTGGCCAATTGATGATAGCCACATAGGATATAGTGGGTAAGAGATATCTTTACATACGTGTTACTACAATAAACTTTTAAATATATAATACATTTTTTAGGTAATTTACTTACACCCTTGAGATTTGTTTTAATTAACAACTCGGTCCTTTTATTTTCAAAAATCAATCAATTTCCCTTTCAATTTTAACACTATCTATTATTTTGTCTTTACCATTAAAAAAAATCCGTTAATTAATATAAAAAAATTTATTTATCTCATTATTTTATTAAATTTTTTACCTATACCAAAATTTATCTATTTTTATATTTTTCTCAATATTTATATTTATATTTATATTATCTTATAAAACTTTAAATAATTGATAAAATTACATACCAAATTTAAGTTAAATTTCATCACTTAACAAATAAGAAAATTAAAATCATAAATTAAAATTTCTAGAAATTGACAACAAAAATAATTGCATTTAGTGTTTTTATCACTGTCATCCATCATCGTTTTTTTCATCTTCAACCATTGACACATCTCCCCCATCTAAATTCTTACTGTAGGCGGCAAGGTTCAGCGACCGTCCAAGTGTTTGGCGACCACGATATTGTGCTGGCTCAAGGCCCACTAGAAAATACAACATGAACTTTAAGCCTATATCGGAGATGGGAGTCGCCACCCGGATGAGATTCGGGACACACTTTACAACAACTGGATCCCACGGAGGGTCCCCAACCGCTGTCCTCAGAGATTGGGTTCTGAAACTGGATATGGGCTTTTGAATGCCCACCCAACCTTGTGTTGGCCTTCGTTTTTTTTTTTTGTGTTTTATTACTTTTAATTATTTAATTATTTCTTCATTTACATGCAAATTGCAATTGCCTACATACAAAATTTTTGAATCTTACAATTAAGCCCAAGTTTGGATTTAATTCCAATTATATGCAATTTTTGTGTGATCCACAATATTCACAATTAAATCAACAATATAAGATAAAAATTAAATTAAAGTGCGCATGCAAAGAAGTGGAGGAGGAGAAAAGAATTACAACCTTTTAATCATGCAAGCAATAAATAAAATAAAATAAAACACACACAAAGAAAGGAGGGAGGAAAAAAGAGTTACAACCTTTTAACATGCAAAATAAAAGAAAATAAATAAATAAACGAAAACATAAAATAATAATAAAATCTCCTAAACTAAGATTAAATATTTGGTGACCCAAATGTCACTCAAATCGATTCCTAAAAATTAAAGTCAATTAACTTCACTATAAAAACCTACAAAAAAAAAAAAAAAACCAAGTTAATTTCTTAAAATATCAAACAGAATAAACAAATATTGAAAAATTATATTCAATCTAACAATATATACTTCAACTGATGAACATCAAGACAACGAATATATAAAAAAGGTAAACAAAAGAAATACAAAAAAATAATCAAAGCTCCATGAAAAGCATGCAAAATTAGACAAAATAATCAAATTAAAATAAAGTATTAATTAAATATGCAAAACAGACTTTTAATATAAATGAATGCATTGTCCTAATTAAAACAAAAAAAAAAAAGTCTTACGTATTAAATGAATATTAAAAATTAAACAATAACGAATTTAACAATACCAGAAAGAACCACATTAAACTGACAAAATAAACCTGATATCATTAAAGTATTTTAAATAAATAGTAATCAAGTAAAAAAAACAGACAGAAAAGAAGAGGTGGCGACGCCTGACCGCTAGGCGTCGCCTTAGGCTATTAGGGCGATATCTCATCGCCTCAAGCCAATAAGCGACGCTTCTTTGGTGAGGCAGTTTTAAATAAAAACTGAGCCAAAATTGAATTCTTTTATTTTTAAAACTCACGTAAATTTCAAATTACTATGAACAAACTATGAATCAATACCAATCTTAATAAATGACCAAGAATAAACACTTCTACATATGAAAACCCATTTGAATGAACAAAAAGTGAAAAAAGAACTAAGTAAAACTGAAAATGGACTTTCAAGACCCCGTTTCTTGTTCCTCTCTCCTTCCTTTTCTTCTTTTCCTCTTGCTTTCCAACTGCTTTTTCCTTTTCTCTCTGTCTCTTTCCAAAGTGTTCTTCCTCTCCTTTCTAGCTTTTTTTTCTTTTTTTTTTCCCAAAAGAAATCCTCTCCCCTTTTAACTCTCCAACCACTCATTTAATTCTCTCCCCAAAAGTTTCCACCCATTCCTCTTCTGCCAAAAAAACATCCCAATTACTCCTAGCATTAATCCAAACGTTTCAAGGAGCATTTATTACATTTAAAAAAAAATAGAACTGGCTACTAAGAGGCATCGCCTCAGCAAACCACTCTTATAGAGGCGACACCTCACTAGCTCTGGGCTGACG
Organism: Mallotus japonicus; assembly: GCA_949634005.1. Taxonomy (NCBI): domain Eukaryota; kingdom Viridiplantae; phylum Streptophyta; class Magnoliopsida; order Malpighiales; family Euphorbiaceae; genus Mallotus; species Mallotus japonicus. The sequence goes on from CATIWK010213907.1 coordinate 6,810, forward strand.
CAATTTCCTTAACATGCTTCACGAGCCTTGGGCTTCAATTCGGGCTTTTTCTCAGTCCATTTTCAAAAGAACTTGGGCCTTTGGTCCATTTTCATAAGATTTAGGCTAACCCTTCCATTCAGAGCTGGCTATTTTCTCATCACCTGACTTCTGTTGTGGGTCGATCAAACCGAGTGTCTACACTTACCAACATCTTTTTTCCATCTTCATCACCTGTTGCCTTTAACGAATCCCAATCTAACTCTCTCTAAATATAAATCCATATTCTTAGGGTTTTTTTTTTTTTCAAATTAATCTAATGAGAAGCATGAGCAAGCAAGCTTGAGTACAGAGCCCACTCCGCCGCATTTATCGAAACCGCCTCAACCTTCTAAACAGGTCTTTTATTTTCTTTGTAAAGTTTATGCATTTAATCAATTGAGTTGTGATTTTGACACTGAATCATGCATCTTTCATGTTTTTCACTTCCTTTAGATTTGACAGTTAGATGGTGGTGCTAAGGCGAATTCTAATTTCTCCAAGCTATGGAAGCCTCCTCCCAATCGTGATTATTTGCCGCCCTGTGTCAGCCCTACTTCTAATTATACTCGTATTCCTCTGTTTCTTTTACTGAATTTTTCATTCATCTATTGTTGGAATCTTTGTTTGCTTACTGAGAGAGTTAACGAAAAATGAATGCTCTTTCTTGTTTTTTTTTCAGCTCCCGTGGAATCAAGAGTTTACCTTCTAGTTCACATAAATGGTGGGCTCAATCAGATGCGAGCTAGGATTTGTGTTTTGCTAATCATTTTTTTTCGGTATAATATTATGTTATTTTTGTTTGGGCTTAAGAGCAGTTGTAGCAAGGGAGACGATTCTTTCTCTGTCCATTGTTGTGACGAATTGGTGGTGGTGATGCTTGGTTTGTGATAAGGGCGTATGTGGTGGCGGCAGCTTGGTGGTAATGATGCTGGATTTATGACAGGGGCATATGTGCTGGTGGTGGATTAGTGGTGGTGGTGGTGGATCAATGGTGGCGGTGCTGGATCAATGGTGGTGCTGGATTTCTTACAAAAATGAATTTTAAAGGAAGATGGTATGAGTGTGAAACAGATTCATGGGTGGGTGTGAAAGAGATGGTATGGGTGAAAGGAAGATAAAGTTTTAAGGAGCTAAATGATATATTTTCTCTTAAAAATTTACAATTTAGTCATCAAATTATCATATATATGTCGACCAGTCCAAATTTTTAATCAATTAAGGGTAATTTTGGAATTTTATATAATTATTGATATTTTGACCATTATTTATGCATTTGACTGACATAGTATTCTTAAATATTTTAACGGAAGGGAAAAATAGTTAATGGAATTAAATTTGAGGGAATATTTAATTTACTTTTGAAAATAGAGGAACAGACTAGTTAGTTTGGCCAAATCTCGGGGGTGTTAGTAAATTACTCTATTTTTTATTTCCCCAATAAAAGCATAACACACATATTCAACACATGAATCACGAACAAAACTGAATTTTTTTTTTATTTTGAAAAAGCAAAATTAACTATAAAGTAAAATAATTAGTGAATTTAATTCAATTAATATGGACCAAAAATATATCAACAAATTTTAAAACTTTTTCTTTCTCTTCTTTCTTGTCTCCTCGTGATCCCACTATTAATTTAATAATTTCTCAAAATAATTACCTTATTAGCTTACTTTCATATAAATCATACAGTAGTAAGTGGACGGATGAGTGATTTTGTAATACCAGTACCATATGTCTTTTTATAAATATATCATGTATTTTGTAACCCTAAATTGTACGCAGTTTTAGTTAATAAAAATACGCTCCAGCCACTCTGCTCCCGAAGATGTAGACAAATTGCTGAATCTCACTAAATCTCTATGTTTTTCTTCTCTATTTCTCTTTACTCTTATTTATTTATATTTGCGCAACAAGTAATTGAATAAAAACCTTTAAAATAATAATAATAATCAAAATTGAATACGCACAATGAGTCTCATGCTGGATTTGGAGGGGGTATTCCGAATCACTCAATTTGCTGTTTAAAATGCAAAGAATATTTTTTGGGAGTAGATTTTTGCTTACATACAATTTATATACTACAATTTTTTTTTTGAGAAAATGTATATACTACAATTAATAATTAATTCAAATATATTTTGGATATTTTTTACTTAAATATTTAGATATATATATATATATATATATATATATATGGATTGTATATAAATTATTGCAATTGGAAGAAGAAGGAAAAAATGGAAAAAGAAGAAGGAGAAAATGGGGAAAAAAAGGAGCTGATGTGGGCGGCCGACATGGCTAGTGTGGTGATTTTATGGATGCCATATGGGCGAAATTAGTGTCACATATGCTCAATCTATTAGAATTAACGGGATAGGATTAACGGTTAAATTTTTAAATATTCACAGAACTTAATTGTTATAAATTGAGCATTTAGGACTTAATTGTAAAAAACATATAACTTTTAGGACTGCAAATGTTATTATTCCTTTTATTTTTTATATTTTTTTTGAAATAACTGGAATTTCATAAATTAGAATCAAATTGCAGTACATCAAAGAGAAAAGAGGGAAATGAAGACAGCCACTCCCCTTGACTAGACATTGAAGATGTTACTCTAGCTATAGAATGAGCAGCATTATTCGCTGATCGTTTCACAAAGGACAAATGACCATTATGCAGTTGATTAACAAAGACCTGCATTCCTGAATAACAAGACCAACTAGAGAAGAATCAAATAATTTCGATGAAATAGCTTGAACCAGTAGTAAACAATCCAATTCAATGACAACCAGAGACACTTCTCTTCTAATCAACTAACCCAAAGTTTCTTTTACCGCTACTGCCTCAGCAAGAAGAGGATCAAACAGACCTGGATTACAATCATGCATTGCCATCTGAAAAATTCCATCGGAATCCCTTACAACATTGCTTATCCCAATTCGAGCAGTTCCTAAGTTTACACTAGCATCTACATAACACTTGAAGACCCCCTGGATCCGGCCGACACCATTTCGTTTGGACCACAAAATTTGATAGATGAGAATTTACCTTCTTATTCTTATTCTAAATCATCTTCTGCCACTGCTCTTAAAATAGTTTCGCTTCTCGCAACAAATAGACAGCAGGGTGAGGAGAATTTTTCCAAACCTTATCATTTCGATTCCTCCACACATACCATAAAACAGTACCTATCAAACTTAACTCTGAACCTGCAAATTAATCGATTAACAAGAAACACCCACCATCCACGAAAGTCATTTACACGACTTGCCAAGTCTCTATAGTCTAATAGTACCCATACACTTCTGCAGTTGAACAACTCACTAAACTGTGAAACTCAAACTCTTCATCTGAACAGCACATCAGACATAAATTTTCTACTGTAACCTTCTTCCAAATTAATGCCTACATAGTTGAAAGATAACCCGAGAGTTCTCGCCATAAAAAATTCTTAACTTTAGGGTGAACATTCAAAGACCAACAACTTCGCCAATTAAAAGAATCGACTGACTTACTTTTACTCTTCGAATCTCTCATAAATATGTAACCACTTTTTATTGTATACACACCAGATTTATGATCATACTAGTACCAATTATCTTCTTGAGTAACGAACTAATAAGAACTGCTAAGATATTATTTACATCTCTATCTGAAAAAATATCCCTTAGCAGATCCGTATCCCAAGCCAAACCATCTAGATATCTCAAAGAATCTACCGTAGCATTTTCTAATCCTTAAGGTGGACAAGACTGAATACAAGGATTATCCAGATCAATCAACCAAGGATGACCCTATACTTTCACCTCATTGCCCTTCCCCACTTGAACTCTAGCCTTTTCTTTCAGCATCTTCTGAGTGGCCATTATGCTACACCAAGTAAAAGATGGATTCTGACCCAACTTGGCTTCAAAGAAAGAATGATTAGGGAAGTACCTAGCCTTCAAAACCCGATCAGCTAAAAAATGAGGTCTAGTCAACAACCTCCAACCTGCTTTACTACCATGGCCATACTAAAATCATGTAGCTTCCTAAAAGCAAGACCACTATCACTCTTTGCCCTACACAACCTATCCCAACTCTACCACCTAATACTTCCATTTTGATTACCCATTTTTCCCTAGTAAAAATTGTTCATCATCCTTTCAAGTTCTTCACAAAGGGACAAAGGCAACAAAAAGACCGACATTACATAACTTGGTAAGGCCTGCACCATAAAACGCAACAACACATCCTTACTAGCTCGAGAAAAAACCTTGAACCGCTAGCCTTACAACCTTTTCCAAGCTTTTTCTTTCACATAAGAGAACACCTCTTGCTTATCTATACCAATTATCGATGGCAGACCCAAATATTTCCCATGATTGTAACACTATCTCACAACAAGAGAAGAATATACATAATCATAAATATCTTCCTCAACATTTCGACTAAAGAGAATAGAAGATTTATCAAAATTTACCATTTTCCCAGACGCCTCCTTATAACAGCGTAAGCAATCTTTAATCGAATCACATTCCTTGGGGGAAGCTTAGAAAAAAATAAAGCTATCATCAGTGAAAAAAAAGTACGAAATTTTGGGAGCACTTCTAGACACCTTAATACCATGTAAGTCACCCACTTCACACTTCCATTGTAACAAAGCAGACAAGCCTTCTGTGTACAATAAAAACAAGTAAGGAGACAACGGGTCTCCTTGACGGAGCCTGCAACTAGGAATAATCGGTTCCATCTCAACATCTTTGTAAACCACCCTATATGACACCGTACACACAAATAACATGATCAACTCCACAAACTGGTCATGAAAGCCAAGAGCTCACAGCATGTCATTAAGAAACTTCCATTCCACCTTATCGTAAGCTTTCAACATGTCCATTTTCAACGAAGCCCACCCCACCTTGCCTTGGGTTTTCCACTTCATAAAATGGCTAATCTCATAAGCCACCAACACGTTATCTGAAATGAGCCGACCCAGAATAAAAGCACTTTGGGTCTCTGAGATAACCGAATCCAGTACTAGCTTCAAACGATTAGCTATAGCCTTAGACATGATTTTGAATAGCACATTACAAAGTGCTATAGGGCGAAACTCAGTAATCTTCGAGGGGTTCTTAACCTTAAGAATTAGAGTAATATTAGTAGCATTCAACTCTTGAGGAATCTGTTGAGAATTCAAGCACTCTAGATAAAAAAAAGAAATCGAGCTATCAATAACATCCCAATGATGCAGATAAAAACCTGGATTGAAATCATCAGGGCCAGGACTCTTGTCCAGATGCATAAACTTGAGGGCATCAACAATCTCCTTTGAAGAAAATGGTCTAATAAGCTCCTCATTCTTGTGGCTATTGATCCTATAAGCTATTTTAGAAATAACAGCATTATCATTACATCCTTGTGAGGAATAAAGACCCAAAAATAATCTGAAATATGCTCTTTCAAACCTGAATCCCAATCGAGCTTTTGACCAAAAGAATCCACCAAAGAAGAAATATGATTTTTCTTACTCCTAGTAGAAGTATAGGAGTGAAAAGCTTTAGGATTGGAGTCACCATCCTTAAGCCAGAAGAGTTTTGCTCTCTATTTCCAAAATCGATCCCGTTTATCAAACAACAAATGGAGATGCTGATGAGCTTGGGAAATTAACACTGAATCATCACAACAGTCCCTTTTTAATCCGCCTAGCAACCTATAGCTCTTAGCAATTTCATGGGAAAAATTATTGTTAACCGTTTTGCTCCACCTAGCCAATGCCGACCCATAAGACTATAGCTTAGAAATAACACTGATAGAGGGATCATGAACCCAACAATCCTTTACTACCTGCTTACACCCATTCTCCAAAGATCAGATGTTCTCATATTTAAACTTATGCCCAGCAAAAGGAACTCGAACTAAAAGTTATATATGAAGCACCGTATGATCTAAGGAACATACATCGAAATTAAATACCTCCACATTATGAAAAATAGACAACCAATCATGAGTACCAAGAACTCTATCCAACCGTTCTTCCACATAAGCTGTAGTACCTCTCCCTAGCTCCCAAGTATACACATACCCCTTCATACCCCTTCATACCCACATTTATAAGCTTCGCATCTTCTATAGCATCCCTGAAGCCATTAATAAGGGATACAGGTTGAGGAACCAGACCTTTCTTTTCGCTGCTAGCAAGAATATCATTGAAGTCTCCCGTACAACACCAGGGGAGATTAGAAGAAGTGGCCAAATTTCTCAATAAATCCTAAAATTCTTGATGTTTATTTCTCTCTGGACACCCATAAAACCCACCAAACCGCTAATCACAATAGCTAGAAGAAGAAACAATAATGTCAATGTAGTTTTAACATAACCCCATAAGTCGAATACCTAGATCATTCTTCCATAATAAACAAAGCCCACCACTATTATTTGATCCAGGAATATAAAAAAATTTATCAAGGCCCAACTTTCTCTTGACAAACTGAATATAAGCTAACTGAACTTTGCACTCCATAAGAAAAATCAAACAAGGCTTAGTTCTGGCTACCAAATCCATAAGTTCTTGAACTTTTTGTGGGTTGCCAAGCCCATGACAGTTCCAACTTAAGAGATTCATAATGCCCGGTGGGCCTGGTGACAGGACCTACCTCCACAAGACCATCAAAGCCTTGCCCATCAATTGCACTTGACCTATTCTTTTTCTCCTCTTTCTCTAGGCCTGAAGAATCTAGCCCATCACTTATCCTTTTCCTTTTTGGATCCACAATAACCAGCATATTATCACTATCTCCCTCATCTGTTACTTCCATATAGTCCGAGCTAATTTTGCAATCAGAACTACCCATCTTTCTACTTAATTAGAAACTTCCTCCATTAATGGGATTTTGTAACTTACCATCAACCAGAGTTCAAGGACCATGACTGCCTTTTACTCCTAAATTATCGGAAGAAGATTTGGTGAGCTGGACATGATCGGAATTACTCACTGATCTATCCCGAAGCCATCCCTCACCGATCCCAGCCACTTGCCTTCTCATCGGCACCCTAAGCCAAGCACCAAAGAGTTTCTTTACATTTTTGTCAGGGAAAATCATAATTTGTTCATAAAATTTTTCCAAATGGCCAATGAGGCCACAGAAAAAACAAAACCGAGGCAACCTTTCGTACTTGAAGTTCACCCAGGACACTTCTTCACCTGACTTCTGAATTTTCATTCTACGTTTCAGGGGACGCCTTATACCAACCGAGATTCTTATATGCATATACTACCTCCACACACCAGTAAAGTTAGATGGATCAAAATTCACATATTTTCCCATAAAAGTTTCGATCTCCATAGCCACTCGTTCAAGCATAAAACCAGAAGGAAGATCATAAACCTGCAACCAAAACTGGGCAGTGAATAATGGAATATGATTGTAACTTTTGCCACTCTCCTTTGCACTCAAAATAAGCAAATGATGATCAAATGTCCACGGTCAACCATTAATGACTCTCTCCATATCCATTTCGTGAAAAAAATGAAACAAGAAGATGTTATCATCTAGAGCTATAATACAAATTCCCTTGACATGTCTCTATAGAGATGCCAATGTATTTTTCATAGCAAGGATATTAATGATTCTATCAGTCAAGAATCGACCAACTAAGCACCATTTCTCTTCTTCTTGTTGTCGAGCTTTTTCACTTTCAGATAATCCTATTACTGGTCCAGATTCCTCTTCACCCAACATCATTTTCTTATATAAATCATCACACAACTGATTAGAACTAGAACTCGCCATAACGTTTGGAAAAGACAAAGAAAACTTTTGACAAAACAAAAATTACAAAGATAACTAACGATAATGATACCTAACAGAGGATAGGACTAAAAAACAAAACCTATCAAAAGAAAGGATCGATCTTGGCCTAAGTACATTATTATTTTTTATATTTAATTATGATAGCTATATTGACTTTAATTTTTTTTAAAGTCAAGCTAGTTGAATCCTATAAGATAGCAAAATTACTTCAAAATTCATTTTTTATATAAGATTTAAGTTTAAAATTTAACTTTAAATAATTTATTTTTATTCAACCAATAGATTCTAATGTATTCACCAAACATGTGTGGCACATCGGGCTGTGCACGGGTCCTGGAGAACCCGAAACGTCCCAAAAAACTGAACCAAAAATCTCCAGAACCAAAAATATTTGTTGACCGTTTGACTTTCTTTGAACCAAACTGTCCCGAATTGCACTGAACCAAAGAACCGAAACCGGATATATATATATATAGTTGATAATATTAGAAATCTATAATGTGTGTTACAAGTACCATTTTAATAATTAATTATATTCAAATAATTTATTTTAGACAATCTATTGTTAAAACTTAACGTATAATATTTGACATTTTAAATACTAATTAATTAATTATTTGAAATAAAATAAATACACTCCTCAACTAAATTTTTTGATAGTTAATTTTTAACATATGTTTAAATCATAACATAAATTCTTATAGTGAAATTTATAGTCATCTTATCTTACGTTCAAATTATAAAATTATTAAAATATAAATATTAAAATAACACTTAAAATAATATATATATATATATATACACACACAAAAGTTAATATATATGAAAAATTAATATAAATCTTCGAATTTTGATTTTACTTCGAACTGTTTTAAAAGATCCGTTTGTTCCAAATATCCGCTCCAAATTGTTTCAAAAATTTGGAACAATTCGAAATGCAGATTTAAATTTTTGGATCGAATTGGGAAATTTTATTTTTGAATTCTCCAATTTTCAAATTAGATTCGTAGAATTTACATTTTTTGAACTGCTCCTATCCGTGCACAGCTCTAGTGACAATGTTACTTTAGAAAAAAGAACGGTTGAATGCTTTCAACATGTGTGGCACGCACTAAGGATCTACGAAAATGAATGACATATATGTCTAGGAATCTACATTTCTAGGCTTTTACCGTTGGCCAATGATGAGATGCCGCATAGAATTTAGTAGGTAAGACCGTAAGAGAGATTTCTACCGAGCTACATGTTATTATAAGTTAACAACAAACTTTAAAATATACAATATATTTTATGGACAATGATTTGTGTTAGTAATAATGCAAACAGGGTGTTGGGTCGCTGCTCTATATATATATATATATATATACATATTTAAATTATGACACGATAGATTTATAATGTGCACAACTAACACAAAAAATAATTACCGAATACAATTAATAGTATGGGTGAAAACATTCGGGAGAATCATAATGTGTGAAAATAATATAAATTTGGTAAATAAACTTTCACGCTTACTACATAATCGCATTGAAAAATTATGTTTGATTAGTCCCAACCCAATCCTTCATGAGCAATTCAAGTGATAAAAAGTGTGAATATTTAGATATAGAGAATAGGATAAAATCTTGTTTCCATTTCTTTCCCTCTTATAGTGGAAAATTAAATTATTTCAGTTAGCTTAAAACAATATTAGATTGAAATAATGACATTATATTCACAATTTCATCGTGTAATTAATTTTTCGTTTTATTTTTTACTGATTGTCTTCTTTTGTATGTAACAATTTTTTTGCTATTGATACACCACTAACACCAACAATCCAGGAAATAATTATCAAATATAACTAACTAATTAATTTAAAAAAGTGACTCGACAAGTGGGCTTTTAGATAAACAGAGCACTGCTTCGCAATGCTTATTGGTTATTTGGTGTTATAAATTCATCTATTACACCCACTTGAATATTATCATCATATATATCAATTAATCACTGAATTCACAGGTCAGAAAATGGCTGCAACTATAGTTCCTGAGGTATTAACGGGACCGTACAATTATGCAAGATGGAGTGGTTGCATGAAGAACTATTTTATAGCACATGACGATATATGGGATGATGTTATAGACAGAAGTGGTGATCCTGAAGAGGGTGAAGTTGCATTCAAGGTCTGGAAGAAGAAAAATGCTGCAGCTTTACATGCCATTCACATTTCTTGCTCACCATATATATTTTCTCAGATTAGAGATGTGACTTCTGCTAAACTTTGTTGGGGTAAGTTGGCTGAGATTTGCAAACCTGAATCACGTATACAAACAGGTAATTCTTATTCTTTCCTCTAGCATACATATATTTCGTATTAAATAAATATTGTTCAATTTTCTTAGTGCAACTTGGGTCTATTTGGATTTAAGAAAAAAACTCAAACATATGCTATTTTTATAATTTTAATCCAAATTTTTAATTTCAACAAAATATTTCACTTATCAAAATTTTTACAGTTTTAGTACAAACAGTAATTTTCTTACAAGTAAATAAAAGATTTCAATATTATATTTATAAGATGTCAAAAATATTATTTTTAAATTGTTAAATTTATAAATGTCTATAATATAAGAGTTTTAAATATTTATAACTTTTTATAATTTTATTTTAACAGTTTAATTTTCTTAAAATGTCATGATTTAACCAAATTTTAACACAAGAAATTTTTTGGTTAAAATTAAATAAAAACAACTGATATGATATTTAAAAAAAAAAGTCATTGTATGATTTAACGCCCCTCAATTATATTATAATATGCAGGAACAAAGGGGAATGAATTGAATAAATTTCAGCCCATATGCAAGGCAATAGAAGCAGGCGATTTGAATGGTGTTAAAAGCTTTCTCCAACTTTATGAAGATGCAATAAACCAAAAAATCACAGAGTATGGTTCAACGGCTCTTCATCTAGCAACTTCAATTGGGAACATAGAGCTTGTGAAGGAACTGCTAAAGTTAATGTCAGATGAAGGAGTAGAAATTACTGATAGATATGGACATACAGCTTTAACCATTGCGGCTAAGACTGGAGCTACAAGAATTGCTTAACTCCTGGTGCAACAGAACAAGAATTTGGTTACTGTCCCGCCGTTAGTAATTGCATTACCAGTCAACACTGCATGCAGTTGTGGCCATAAGGATACAACTTTGTTTCTATACTCTCAGACTCCATTTGAATTGCTACTTCCAGAGCATGGAACACATGGGGCTTGGCTTCTACATCATAGTCTTCTGAATGGAATGTTTGGTAAGACTGCACGCTTATTTACATCTTATCTTCAGAAGTTAAAAGTTACTTTTTAGAAAAAGTTATATCAATATTTAATTAATTATGATTTTTCTTTTTTTGTTTTTTTTTTTCTTTTGTAAACTAGATATTTCACTGGATCTAATTCAACGTTGCCCATCCTTAGCTATTATATTTACTGTTCCTGGGATGAACTCTTTGATCGCATTTTCTTATATGGATGATGTATTCCCCAGTGGCCGTCATTTGGTATTTTGGAAACAATGGATCTACTCTTGTCAGTATCTCCTCTCTTGTTTCTTAATTAAATAAATAAAATAAATATAGGGTCAACTACTATTTCCTCTTCAAATTTGGTCATAATTACTATTTCATTCTTGCTTATTTCTATTTGTTAAAACACCACTCCGTCTAATTTAATTCTTATTAATCGCATTTTTATTATTTTTTAAATAACTTTTAAAGCTTATTTAAACCAACAAAGTATCATATACTTTTAAAAATGCAATAAAAATTTGGCATTACCTATTTTTTTTTAAAAAAAGGGGCCAATATAAAAAGAAATGGTTATTTTTTAATGTATTATTTATTTTACTAGAAGAGTATTTTAGTGATTTTAATAGACTTTAATAATTAAATTCTTTTTTTAAAGAGAGATATTTTAATTTAGGGATATTCTAAGATAATTTTGTTTTTCATGTACTTTATTTGTACTTTGCTTTTATTAGACGATAGTTAAATATAAATTTTTTTTAATTAATTTATAAATAGAAAAATGAGATACTTTTTATAATGATCAAACTCAAAAAGGAAATGGTTATTCACCTATATATATATATATACACACACATAATTTGCATCACTATAGTAACGTATGTATGTTCATTATTCATGCACGAAAGGCATTCAAGTGCAATTCCCTACTTCCTCTAGTCATGTGGCAATACCAATTACTGTGGAAAATAAGCAAATGCAACAAGGAAACTGTTTAAGACGAGGTAAGCCCCTCTTTCAGCTCCCTTTCAAAAATTTATCAAAACAGAAATTACCAACAAATTCTTAAGTGTGTATATATATATATATATATATATATATATATATATATATATATATATATATATATACCTACACT
>CATIWK010213998.1:0-11688 GCA_949634005.1 Mallotus japonicus
AAAAGAGAAAATAAAAATAAAAAAGGAAGGAGGAAATAATAAATATGAAAAAAGAAAAAAAAAATAAAGAGAATAAAAATAAAAGGAAAAATAAAGTAAAAGGAAGAAACAATAATTCTATAAATAAAATGGGCACAAGTGTAGATAAAATTAGTAAATAATGAAAAATTGAGGTATTTTAGTTAATAAAATAAATGGTAAAGGTGCATTTATGCCCCTAATATTTACCCCCTAGAGCGGATATGCCTTTAATGTATTTTTTAGATCAAAAGAACACATAATTAAATTTTTTAGAAGATATAAGCTCCTGGTTTCAACGGCAATTAGTATCTCTGTTAACCCATCTGACATGGCCATCTTTTATCAAAAAGAAAAAAAAAAAAAGGAGTTGTTGACTATAACTCATCAAACTCAACTCCATCACAGCTGCCCATCTCCCTCATCATCATGTCTCTCTCCCGTGCAAACATCTCCTCCTCCTCCTCCTCCAGCAACGCCACATCATCACTCTGCTCCACGCTCTCCCTCGCAGTGACTTTTGCTGAGGAAAACTGCATTACTCTAAATAGTTCAAGAGCATCACTAACTCTTTCATTCTTCAAGTTGATCATGGTAGCCTCATTCCACAAGAGATCGAGAATCTCTATCTGTCATTTCATGGAATATTTTATTAGCCATTTCCACACCCTAAGACCTCCCATAAAAATTTAGTTATGTACTCCTCACATAAGTATCTAGTTCAAAGCCCCACTTGATTAAACTTGCATGAACTTCCAAACCCAGTAGCGAATCCTTTACTTCAATGCAAATTTTTTAAATTACAATAACCATTTTACTATCAAAAGTTGCTCCTTCACCATGCAATTCTTTAAAAACCTTTAGTACTTGAATTGGATCACCTCCATAACCCTTAAATTCATCCAAGAAAGAATGCCACATAACATAATTCCTAACAAAACCCACAAAGAAAACCATTGTAGCATGTCTACAATCACCAAGCTCCATATAAGAAGTGATCAAAGCTTAGAGAAAGCACAATTATATATAATTCAACACAATTTTGAAGAGCAAGATATGCTCCAAGATTTATTACAAAATTCCAAATTTAAAAAAATTTTGTTCTCACTGTGATGCCCATTGCTTGCCTAGGAAATAGACAAGAAAAGACATGACAATGACGGATATAATAAATACACCTCAATTTGAATGCCACACCCTCGTAATAGTATGACATTGGCAATGTTCTTCCCTTCTGCAGCTCGTTTTGCATTTAGTGAGTGAGAAACCAGAATCTGTGACATCTCCCTGGACAATTCATTGACAATTGCAGCTGTATGCTTTGCTTCATCAGTATCATCTAAGGCTTCAACTTGCAAAAGTAAGTAGTTTTCCTTCAATGGGTCTGTTCCTGAAATATTCCCACTCAATTTTGGTACTTTTACAACCACTCCGCATCTATGTTCTGTAGCATACCTATAGTAAGTATGACTTATCAACATCCACTCCGCATTTATTAAGCTTTTAATAATAATTATTTCTAAGTTTGTTTTCAATCTTTCTTGAAGGCTCTTTGATCTTTATTTCTTTGCATTATATGACCTCAAATTCTTGAATGTTTCTTTAAATGACATTGAATGTTTCTTTAGTCTTCCTTTATCATTAAACTCATAGTCTTTTCTTCCTTAACAACACCAATAATACCCCACTTTATTTGATCCTTCACCAAATTTGTTCCATGATTTCTCTCAATCCTCATTGAACCCAAATCTCAACTATTCTCTTCTAAATATTTATGTGGTTCGGTCAAGAGGTGGGCTACGATCTGACCAGGATTGCACCGACCTCAGTGGTAATCTCCAAGGCTCAACATCTTCATCATCAGCAACAACAAGCCATTTGCACTGACCTCAGTGGCAATCTCCAAGAACTTCGCCGTTTAGTAGCCGTTTTCAGCTGTTGTTCCCTTCCTAAGGGCAGGTTCTTTTATCGCAGCAACCATGGCTAGTGGAGGTAAGAGAAGACCTAGAAACAATAACAATAATAAAAAAAGTCTGTAGCAATAATAGAAACAAAAGCAGAAGCAGAAGAAGATCTAATGGAGTTGGAAACTCTCTCTTTGTTGAAGGTAGTGTCTTGTCTGATTGGAATCTCAGCTCTTCTCAAGGTCGCAAATTTCTGTTTTGTAGCATGTGTCATTGTGTTTTGGTTGATAAGTTAAGATTTATTTATTATTTCATCAATTATTCATGTTTTTGTAAGTGGTTTTTTGTTCTTGAGTCATTATTTATTTGTTTTTTATAAAACATCGCCACGTCGGATGGATCTAACGGAGATATAAGCTACCGTCAAAATGAGGGGCTTACTCCTAAAAAACTTAATTCTGTATTATTTTGGTCCAAAAGTACATTAAGGGTATATCTGCTTTATAGGATAAACAATGGGGCATAAATGCACCTTCACCCTAAAATAAAAAAGAGCATTTTTTAAGCAAATTACATTTACCTCCCTTAGGTTTGACCTAATTCACACTCTCCTCCATCTTGTTTGAAAATTGAACATTTATATCCCTCAGTTTTATTTCCGTCAACATTTAAGTTCCTTCGTTAACTTTTCCGTTAAGTTTTTTATATCAGAATACATTTAGCTCCCTCTGTTTATAAAAATAAAACAGTTTAATCCCTAAGTTCTAATAAAATAAAATAATTTAGTCCTTCAATTTTTTAAATTATTTAAAAATTAAAATTTCAATACTAACTAAATTTTAGACATGTACACATATCTCTATCAATACATTTTTTTTGAATTATACAAAACAGACACTAACTCAAAAGTCAAATTGTAATTTTAATAAATCTATAAATATTCATAAATTTCTTTTATATTCATTCTTTTACTTAATTTTAGTTCCATTCAAAATTAGTATTATCTAAAACTAAAGTAATATATAAAATGAATTACTTTAAAAGAAGGTAAAATCAATGAAATCAAACATAAAAATAAAAATAAAATAAAATTGATAAAAATTAATAAATTTATTAAAATTATAATTTATTTTTTATTTTTGAAAATGTTGAAAATTTAGTAAAAATTGTGATTTTAAATTTGAAATAATTAAGAAATTAAAAAAGAACAACCATTTTTTTTATTTTATTAAAATAAAAAGGATTAAAGTGTTAGATTTTATAAAACATAGGGAGTAAAATGTTAATTTTTTATAAAATAGAGGTAGTAAAATGTCTTATTTATTAAGATATTAATGGAAAATTTAACGGAAGGGCTAAAGTGTTGATGAAATTAAAACTGAAGGATGTAAACGCTTGATTTTCAAACAAGAAGGAGGAGAGTGTCAATTAGGTCAAACTTTAGGGAGGTAAATGTAATTTTTTTTTTTTTTTTGGTAAAAATCCCATTATTTTTTCCTTTTAAGACCCATCCCCACGGGTCCTCGACGGCCGACGCTCTAAAAAACGCAGTTAGAAAAAAAATTCTCATTACACCGCCACCCTCTTACCACCTGTCGCGGCCGTCAACACCCTCTTACCACTCTGTTCAGAACCCTAAAAACAAATTCCTCCTTCATCTCTCCAATCCCTAGGATAAAGACTTCAAGAAAAGACAGAAAGGACCAGAGCGTAGCCACCACATGTAACAGAGAACTGCAGCTACAAAGATGGCGGCTCCATCCCCAGCTCTAAGTAACAACAGCTCCGATACTAATCACTCTCCAACTATCCCTCCTTCGCTTCGAGCTGACACGCCACACAAGACCCTCCGCGGTCTTAACAAGCCTAAGTGTATTCAATGCGGCAATGTTGCTCGCTCTAGGTAACACCATTCTGCATACACTTCCTGTTACTTTTTTTGTTATTACATATTTGGAGGCAACGGATGCTAATTTTTGACAAGAAAAGATCTTTTGTCCAAATTATTTAGGTATCAATATGAATTTTTCATCTTTGTTTGGTAATATGTGAATGTTGAAATTTCTCGACAGCGAAATATAAGTATATTGTTGGTTGGATGTGTTCTTTAATCATGGTGTTGTTAGGGGGAGATTAGGTTGCTCAATTGTAGGGCATGAAGATGAAAATATCTTCAGCATAATAAAACTTATACCTTGGAAGAATGATGAATGGTACTCTTTCTCTGTTTTATATGGGTAATATATTTGGTAGGTAAATAAAATTACAAATCGAAATACTAGGGTTCTTAATGTAAGTCTTCATTTTGCCTCCATTGTCTTTTAGCCTTATGCATTGAACTTAACAATGTTGTATTGTAATATCTTCTTTCTGAGTTGAGTTGTGGTTCAGAACCTTTTTCTTAACCGCAAGGACGTCAAAGGTTTAGTTAATTGTGGAACTTTGACAATTGCATAGTTTTAAGTTTAGCTTTGAAAAAATAGTGCAGAAAACTGAAAACTAAGGTTCACTGTACATGTGTCGTTGTTCTGATATCACTTAACTGTTTTAAATACCTTTATCTACCTGGGAATGTTCTGAAAATAACTAGGCATTATAGACAATAGTTTGATGTATGGAGTAGGTACGTGATAATTTTTTTTATCATTATAAGTTGCTGAATTACTGTTTTGCTGAAGGTTATTTTGCACGGGTTGAAATTAACTCTGGTCTGTAGCTTTCACTAAAGTTTTGTTTTTTTCCCCCCCCTAGAATTCATACCTGCTAAGATTGAAAACTACTAGTGAACACCAAAAAAAAAAAAATGGTAGTTATTTTATCATTTTTGTAACCTGTTGTTCTAATTAGCTTAACTAATCTGCTACCTATGAGATGAACTGATTCACACAGTCATTTGATGTTAATTCAGAATTTTATAACTTTTATTAGGTTGAACAGTGAGTTTTCATTTTGTACCAGCCGATATTAATATCAGCCTAGCAAATACCATTTAGTTTGTGGTTACATATTGTGGCATAGGACAGTACATCATTTGTTACTTCTGGTTGTTGCAGATGTGGTTGGAAGTATAAATTCATGCTAACATTAGTTAATAACTCAGAATAGTATGCACGTATGTTAAAAAATTTGATATTTTTTCCTTTCATTGATACCTATAATAATTGAACTACCTATGCAGGTGTCCCTATCAGTCATGCAAAAGTTGCTGCTCAAAAGCTCAAAATCCATGCCATATTCATGGTATCTGAATATTTATTTGATATTGTTGAATTATGCATTCTGTTACCTAGTGTTTATTTGAAAATTGAATTCAGTGTGAAGTTTTGGCTGTTGATGAGTGCTCAAGATGAATAAGGTGGTTTTAAGAGGAGGGATAACATCTGTACTTTTGGGACTGTTCACCAGGTTGCCTTTGGCAAAAGTACCTTTTGGAGTTTGGCCATACGTCACTAAAATTGCTTTAAGGAAATTTGATTTGACTGCCTTTGTCCTAAGAACCTCAAATAAGTTTTTACCTTCTTTTGGTGAAACCATCTTAAGGGTCAGTTTTTACCAAAGCAGGAATGGCCAATAACCCATATACTTTGGCTGGGCGTTTTATGATTGCATGGGATCGTAGTTATTAAAGGCGCAAAAAGGCCCTGGAGTCTAGATGCAAGGCATAGGCACGTGCATGAGTGGCATGAGGTGCAAAAGAGAAGAAATAAGAATATTAAGGCTCCATTTGTTTGCGGAAAATATTTTTCCTTATTTTCTAGTGTTTGGATTACCTAGAAAAAAAAAGTTAAAGGAAAATAATGTACCAGTCAAAGGAAAATTACTTTAAAACAAGAGAAAATGATTTCCCATTTTAAGGATGGGAAAACATTTTCCAATGCCTTCTCTCTTCATTTACTGCCTTCCCTTTTTATTTTCCAATGTTTTCTCTCCTCATTTATTATTTTTTTAGTGTTGCAACCAAACGTAGGAAAATATTTTTTCAGAAAAAATATTTTCCGCAAACAAACGGAGCCTAAATAAATTAGGAAAAAAGGTTGTAAACTAAAACCTGCACTGGTGTGTGCCTCATTAATTTTGCCCACCTTTCAGTATTTTAGGCACTAAGGCTTGTGCCTTGTGAGCCGCCTCAGGTGTGACTTTAAAAGCTATGCTCGGAAGTAGCATCTGTAGGGTTCAAAGATTTCTTTGTATATCACATTAAAACATTTGTGACTTATCTAGTCAATTTCATTTATCTGATGTAGAGGATTGTTTCTTGATCTGAATAAAACTAGATTTACTACTGGAATTGGCATCATTGCAGCAATGTGTAGTATGAATAACTATAGTGATGCTGTTGGTGGTGATCCTAGTTCTGGCACTGAAGATAATTGGTGGCATCATTAGTGGCAAAGGCAGTTGTCATAATGGTAAAAGAGGTGTTGGTGGAGGTAATTGATATTCGACAGGGTACCAATTGTAGCAAGAATGACTCAGACTCATAGCAAATATAATTTATATGTGCAAGTCTAGCTGGAAGTTGGGACCTGTAGTCCCTTTTCTGGGAAGAATTTTAATTTATAAGAATTCGAAATTGAAAGACATTAGAAATCCGATACATTGGTGAGAGGTACAAAATCCGCGTTTTAATTCCCATGAATGATATAATAAATAGACCATAAGTAAAATTTTGCACTAGGAAATCTAGCAGCTCGTGTTACTGCCGATAATTGGACTTCCACAGTTGATTTATATCCAGACTTTTATGATTCCGGACTGCAATGATATGAGTCAGTGGTACTATTGATTAGGGTGTTACAGACATATTGAACAATTCTGTTTGGCAGTGTCCTTATCTGCATATCATTCTTTACATTTAAGTGGAAACTTCTATTTTGAAAATGCATAATGAAAATTGCATTGTATTCATTTATTCTTTTCTATCTATTATTTGCAAATGCAGTTTTGAAAGCGAATGCAACTTTTTCGGACAAGACACCAGCTTCAAGTACTCCTCTATTTGACCAGCAGTCAACGGAAGTATCTCCTGCAACGTAAGTTACTGGCCTGAGCCATGCACATGTGTGCATCTGGCTTCTGTCTCTGCTACTGGACTACGGGCAATTTTTTAGCTTACTTGAGTAGACTGGGCGTGCATTTATTGTAGAGTGACTGACCAATGAGAGAATGGTTGGGTTTTTATTATTTCGTTCTCACATGCAGGATCTCACAAGCACATAGCGGATTTGTAATCATGATTTAATCTTGATTTGATCTTATTGCAGTTTTTTTTTTTTCCCTGCAGGAGTTCACTTAGAGCTGCATCGCTTCGACAACTTTCTAGCCAATTTTCTCAATTCAACAATTTGCAAGCTGCACGTTCAAAGAAGCCGTTGACCAGAAAGGTGCACTTCAATGACTTGATAAATTGCATGCCTTATTGTGTCCGTCTCTGTAAGAATGGTTTTTCTGATCTTGGGGCTTATTGCAGGAAGCTGCAGCTATAAATGCATGGAGGTTTTCCAAGTTAAAGGAATACAGGGAAAGGAACATTGAAGTGGAAAATGAAGCATTTGATCGGTACATGCAAAACATTAGCTTACTGGAGGAGGTATTTTCTGTGAAATCTATTCTAGAAAGCTCCATAAAGGACTCCACAGAGGACAGTTCCCTTTCATCGAACCCTGACCCCTCTGCTGCGGAAGATGACATGGAGAAGTTGAACGAAGTGCAGAAGTTGAAGCTTAGGTTGAATCCTACAAAAAGTGAGAATGCTCGAAAAAGGATACAACAAATTGTTGAGATGGGGCTAAAAAAGCTTCAAAAACGTGAAGGTGTTGATGACATGCACAGCCATAATGAGCATGATAAAAGGGCAGAAAAGACCAAAAATTTGCGGGCTGAAAGGGCATCGGCCTTAACTGATCTTATTGATAAATTGAACAAGGCCCGAAATGAAGAGGATCTAACATCATGCATGGACATGAAAGCCCAGCTCTACAGTGACCATAGTCAAACAAAAACCAAAGATGAGGTATCCCATGAACAGACTGCCAAGAAAGAACTGGATTATCTTTCACAAACGTTGTATAGAACTGTAGACATTGATCAGGAAGATCTGAACAAGATTGGTGCACATTTCTCCTCCCTAGAAAAAGTAGCAAATTTGTGATATGTGGTTAGATATCTGATAGATTATGCAGTTTAGGTTATTTTAAATAGAAGATTGTATGGTTTTGCTCAAATACTAAAATATGGCCTCATTATTTCCAACCTTAGATGCAATACATTGCAGAGATTATTATTCCCATAATGCGTGCATAAATTGCGTCCTTAAATTGCATGATGTATAGCTATATTATGATTTCATTTATTTGAATTATTGAATCTTTTCTCAGTTGGAATTTTCCCTGAGAAAATGGAACTGTTTAATTGAATCTGTAGTTGCTAACAATATATTCCAAGGATGAAGCATATTGGATTGATTGCTGAATAGGTTGTAACAAAATTGATTTTCTTGTAAAGCTAAAAGATTGCATCAGCATAACAGCTTCACTTGTCAACATTAGCAATTTTTTAAAAAAATAATAATAATTTTAAAGGCCTGCCAAGATGCAAGAGCAATGGCCTCTAAAAGTAAGAAACTTCATAGCAAGGGGCAGGTTGTATGCACAGTATTGGTTCTCTTGGTTTGATTGCTTGCATGTTCCCTACCTCTCAAGGAATCCTAATTTGGAATATGTGATTTTCAAGTGATATCATGCCCTAATCTCTATGAAAGCTTATTCTAAAAAAAAAATATTGCTTTTCTTTAGGTCATAATTCACGGTTTGTTTGGATGGATGCTCCATTGAATTAGAATTATGTAGATTTGCTTTCTACAGAATTTGATTGCTCAACTCCTTTTGAATTTTTTTTTTTTTTAAAATTCAGTGGAACCCACTAACATGAAATTAGAAAAATGGCCTACACGGTTGTAACCATTCAACACAGATGGCCTAATTTAAGTGCTTATAATTATGGAACAACCAAACATGACCTTGTCCATTATTTTATCTTTGAATTAAAGTCAAAAAAATATATATACATACACATATGCAGTTCAGATAGGTCTGCTTTTCCTTCCATAAAAAAGAATAAATTAGAAAAAAAAAAAATCCTAAATGGGTGCTAAAGGCACAATACCATAATGACAAAGAAATTCTATCTCCCTGAATTTTGCTTCATATCTCTTTTGAAACCATTAAGCCTTTGCATAGGTTTCTTTTGTTGATGGGTTAGTGCTCTATTATTATTTTTTTTGTTCTTACCTTTATTCTCCTATATATTTATATATATAAAACTCACAACAACCTTTCTTGGTGGATATCAATATTTCTCCTTGAAACAAGGCTGTCACTTGCTTTCAATTTCTATGGCTCTCTACTCATCTCAACATCACCTTTATTTTTTTCTAAGGACCTTTTGTATTTTTATCAACCCCATTATCATGCCCTATTGCTTCTCAACCATTAATCTTAATCATTATTCTTCCTAGTTGATATTTGGGTTCATTACATTACTAAATTATTAGACCAATGGAAGAAAAACAAATTGGAAATGTAGACTTTTTGCCTCTGAGGATCTAGATTTATAATACCAATAAGGAATATATGATATATGTGCATATCAATTTCAATTCCAAAAAAAAAAAAAAAAAGGTTTAAGTGATATAATTTCCATGGGACAATCAAAGTAAGCCAACTTTAGGACAAGTATTTATATTTCATTCCTTCTTTTTTTCAATTTTTTTTTTCTTTGTTGGCCTCTTTATTATTCCTTGAATTATCAAAATCCAACTTGGCCATGTCCTTATCAAAATAACATAATCACTAAGTAAGACACGGATCCATCGCAGAAGCAAATTCAATTTCACGAACTCTTAATTTAATTTGTTGGACTTTTTTGTTTCTCACATGCTTTCCCATCTGGACCTTTCTTGATTCTCAAATCAAAGCTTAAGTGATTAATTTAAGTAAAATTAAGGCCACCCAAATACTAACTATATTGGTAGTAACAATGAAGATTAAAGAAAGGGTTTATACCCAAGAGGGTGTGTATAAGTTTGGTAGAGGACTCTTCCAGCTTAATCAAAAGTTTTGGGTTTGAGCTCTGGGTATGTAACTACTTTATAACTTTTGAGGTAGACCTTTGTTGTCCTTCGAAGTCCTGCCCTGGCTCGAATATGGATTAGTCGGGTCCTATAAGGTAATGAATATCAGGTGGCTTCCACAAAAAAAAAAAAAGGAAGGGTTTATGACCCAGGATCATAATCACATTTGCAATGGTTTATTTCCTAATCAATTGATTAAAAATCTTAAAAGGATATATATAATAATATATCAAGAAAAGCACTGGATTGGCAAGAAAAGCATCATTTTCTGTGATGTTTGGTCACAATAAAGATAATGCATATTCCTCTTGAAAAAAAAGATTGATTTCCCATGTGTATGTGCAGCCAAGAATCACTGGGTTTCTCTATAATTGTGTATTGGATACTGTTAGGGTTGTGATTGATGCCATTCCAGTACCAATAAGTTTTCTTTATTTTATTTATTATAGTTTCTACTGTGCCACTAAACGTTTCAAAAAGGGTCTTGTTTTCTTGTCAACTTCAATAATAGGACCACACAACACAACTTTCCCATACTTTTTCCATTCCAAATTTGGTATTTGCTTAATATTAATTACATGCTTAAAACGTATGCTTAATAATAATCTCTATTAACAACTCTGCTTTTCGCCTAATTGCATGCTTCAATACTTTGATCAAACTTTCTCCATAAAGGAATGAATTAATTTGTACAAAATTTTGGGTTATAGTGGAAAAACATGTTAAGGGTATGTATCAAAATCAAGATTCCTAACACGAAAACCCCCCTTCGAAAGCTGAGTTGGGATGTGGGCATGTTGCAATTTCATGTCATGGAGCATCAAATATTAGCAAATCCAACTGTTTTTGGTCCAGTCCTTGTCATCTTGCACACAACATGGGCCTGAAAATTATATTTGACATATTCAATAATAATATCTCTTGGAGGCAGATTACAGGTAAAAATGTACCAATGGACAGTGCTAGGAAATTTTTGCATTAAATTTTCAGGGTCAGACCGTCTCTTTCTCCAAATTCATATACATATATATATATATATATATATAGTCAGACTTATATCATGATGACTCTTTAATTTAAATTATTTTATTTTTCAGTTCTTGAAATATTACTTTTAAGCGAACCCTGCTAATTTAGCCCATCTAGTTTATAAATAATGGAAGAAAATGACCCAACAGTGACACATTAGGCAACCATGAAGACAAGATCCAAATGAAAGGAAAACAATGTTCAAGAATTTAGCATAGCACCTTCACATGGTCCCTACAGAAGCTTAAAACTCCCTAAATAGCTGCAATTTGTCTTTTCTATCAACCTAAATCATCCCCATCAACCTAACAATAACATAATATATAATTCAATTGAAGCAGCTATAGCTTATCCTTTTGGCTCAAGAAATGTTCAATTCCATTTGATTAATGCTCAATTATATGATTCATGACATGGGCTCATATGGGATTAAGTCAAGAAAGTAGTTGAATTCCCAATCCATACAATTTATATATACTTGTTTTTGTTAATTGGACTCATTCCGTAAGGGATTTCAATTTAAAAGACAAAACAACTCCAAACAAGAAATTCCAAACCCAAAATTAAGGTTCTTGAAAGGTTACATCCTACCAAAAAAAAAAAAAA
>CATIWK010214062.1:0-10506 GCA_949634005.1 Mallotus japonicus
TAGGAAGAGGAAGAGGCAACGATGGTCAAGGTGGGGAGAAGGTAGTTGCAGGCAACGGGATTTTGCAAGAGCAATGAAACAAAATATAAATAGGTTTTACTTTTACTATTTAATAAAAATATTACTTTTCTAAATAAAAAATTATTTGATTTTATGATATAAGAGAGTGTAGTGCACTCTCCAATTTTGATGAAAAAATGGGGTGAATTTTCCAAATTTGCATTCTTATGGGTGAAATAGGCCAAAAAATTAATTTTGGGGTTGATTGCACATTAGACGATAGTTCAGGGGATGATATGCCATTTAAACCCAAGTGAGGTAGTATATTTGAGGTAGTTTGGAGCAAGACAAACACGACATCGTTTCGAGTGCTACGTCCACGCTTTAGTAAGGAATTTGAATGGACTAAAGCAACAATTACTCTTAACCGTAAGGTTGGGTTATAATTAGGAGTGTGCATGGGGTAGGGTCGGACCGAGTTTCGCTTTTTTAAAAAAGTCAAAATCTAACCAAAAAATCGATTATCCAAAAATCGACTAACTAATAACAAATGTAAAAAAATATACAAACAAAGAGTTATTAGTGGTCAAATGGCGTTGGCACGCGTCTTAGTGCCTTGGCCACCTGGGTTTGAATATATATATATACAAAGTTTGGGTTTTCGGTGGGTCGGTTCTAACCGAAAATTTACAAATTTACATAAGTGGAAACTGAATTGACTCGAATCAGAGCAGTTTCAGTTCGGATATTCGGGTTGGCTCAGTTTTGCACACCCCTAGTTAAAATCACTACTTGGTCCTTTCATATTTAAAAATGAATAAAATTTAGCCAAATATCTACTTTTACCTTGAATCTTACCACTTTAATCTCATTCTTTACCTTTTATTATTTTATGTAACATATTTAAACTTTAATTTTGAATCTACCTCAGCCATGTAACGCGAAAAACAAATGTGTTTGTATTACTCTTTTTTTCCTAAATTCACAATGGCTAATATGGATTTTATGCCTTTCTCAGGATCCTACCTTCTAGTTATTTCCTAGAAAAAAAACCCAATTATCAACCTCACACTATCGTTCTATATATTCTCAATTTAGTCGCTCATAATCACTTGCAGTCGCTGCCCCCTTAATATTCTTAATCTCATCTTTCATGAAACTATTGCCGCTATTGTCACCATCACCATTTGTTCTTATAGGAGATTCTTGCCTAGGCTGGGTGTAATACACCTAACGGTTAGATTTGAATGATAATTTAGATGTTTTTTTTTCATTGGATAATTATTTTACACTTAACTTTTGTTTCTTATATCTAACTATATGGTGTAATACACCCAGTCTAGGCAAAAATCGGTCTTGTTCTTATAACCCTCATCAAAACTCAATTAATAATTTTTTTCTAATATTGAACATATGATATATTAGCGATATAAATGAGATTCACATTCAAACCAAAAATCTATGCATAATATATGAAAAAAGAAACCCAGAAAACAAAAAAGAGGAAAGAGTGAAAATGGTGAGCAAAGAAGGTGAAGTAGTGAGCAATAAACAAATGATATTCAAAGACTATATGAGTAGGTTTCATGTCTCTGTAATCACACACGCACACACACACTCTCTCTCTCTCTCTCTCTTTGCTTTTTTCCTATTATTGATTGATTTTTGATGTTGGGTGGTGAAATTTTGTTGAGATTTTCAATGGGTTGATAAAAAAAAAGTGACTAAATTGTGTTTTGCATGTTTTTCTGTTTTATTTTATGTAAAAAATTAAGAACTCAATGGGTTATTGTAGACACACAGTCCGATCGACCCGTGATAGGGTTCTGGATGTGGATGTTTGGTTTTCGGCCTGCAGCAAAGACCGGTAATGAGAATGAGATTTGAATGCAAGAAAGAAACCCAAAGCTCTTTGAAAGTGGACTTAGGGGGGAAGCCCATTAAACCAAAAACCCAAAACACTTGAGCCCAACGTGACCCATGCAGGCCCAGGCCTAGGAGGCGTCGCCTCCTGGCCAAGGGGCAACCGCCCCTTAGCCAAGGGACGATCACCTCCTCGAGGGGGCGATCGCCTCCTAGGCTACCACTTGCATGCTGCATTAAATACAGTATATAAATGGCAGAAACGGTGGGCCCACACCTCACCCTCTGCTCCAGCACGCAAAAAAACCACCTTTTGAGAGAAAAATGAGTAGAAGAGAGCTAGCTTAGGGGAAGGGAAAGGATGGTGATGGGATGGGTAGTTGTGAGGTTTAAAAAGAAAAGAAAGATAAGAGAGAAGGGGGTCTGATTTTTAGAGGGGGGGTCTGATTTCTGAAAGAAAAGAAGAGCAACTAGAAAACCATAAGAAGAATAGGAAAGGAGAGGGAGCTCTGAGGAGCAAGAAGGGACATTTTTTAGAAGAGGAAGTAGAAAACCAAGCTTAAAGTCATTTTCTTAAAGGAGAAGAAGGTGTCTTCTTGCATGTGAGTAGAGATCAAGCTCACCATTCAATCTCTGAGGGCAAACTACTTTGGAAAAGCTTACATTTCAGTAATTATTCTTACTTTCCTTTCTCTTCTCATATTAAAGTCTTAAGTTTGTTTGCTTATTTTTCTTAGTTTTTGTTGATTTATGCTTTAAATGTAAATCCCATGTGATATACCATGTTTTCAATATGATTTATTGAAATACTAGGATAGTTTAAGGCTCTGAACTTATGCATGTACAGTTTGCTTAGAGTAGAAGTAAGTTTTTCTAGTTAGAGAGTCTTCTCGCCCTGTGAGGCGGTCGCCACTTGGTCATCAGGCAATCGCCACTTGACCAGGGCGAACAATGCCCTATTTCCCCTTTATGCACGGCTTTTGTATGCTTTCCATTTATAATTCATGTTGTTATGTTGCTATCTTATGCATGGTTACACTAATTTTGCATTATTCTAGTGAAAATACCATGTTCGTTTGTATATTTATCATTACTTAAACTATGAGTAGTGTTTTACTGGATTTGAGCTAACCAACCAAATTCCCGACTTGTGGGAAAGAGTGAACATTTGTTTTGCAGGGATTCTTAAGAGTGATTTCAAATCACTAATTGTGTATATTTGTATTAATTAGTTCTTGAGAGGTTGAGTTATTGTAGTAATTATTCCAAGTGATGTAATCCCTACACTTCCCCCGCTATTTGGAATGTTTGTTTGTAAATTAATTTTATTTTAAATTATGAGTAATGGGACTAATGGCATGAAATACAGATAATGTGCAAACTCGGACTTAATATAAAATCTGATCATTGTTTGAGGGCAATCTAATTCGCATGTAAATAAAAGAAACAACCAGATAATCAAAAGATAATAAATCATAAACACAAACGGAGGCCGATCGCAAGATCGGGTGGACATTTTAAACGTCCATACCTAGTTTCCGAACCCATTCTCTGATGACGGTTTCTAGGCACTTCCATAGGAATCCAGTTGCCGTATAAGTGTGTCTCGGATCTCACCCGGGTGGCGACTCCATCTCCAAGTAGGCTTCGACCTATATCGTATTTCTCAAGTGGGCCTCAAGCCTGCAACAGTGACATGGTCGCCAACACTTGGGCGTGCGCTAAACCTCGCCGCCTACAGTGGCGACTCCACTGGGGATAGAGAAACTGATTCCTTAGTGTTTGTGATTTATCATTTTTAGAATTATTCCTTTGTTTCTTTTGCATTCTTGTTTTATTCACTACACCTTTGCACACATTGAGCACTTCAGTCCTAAATTACTCGATAATAGTCAATATTTCACTGCCTACATTTCACTCAAACTTGATGAGGAATATTGATTATTATCACTCACGACACGTACTATCCGTGTTGTTAGACCCTTGAATGGGGAGATGTATATGGATGTATATCGACGTGGAAGCCGAAGCCTAATACCCTGTGACTCAAGCTCATGTAGTGACTTAGCAACTTCCCTTAGGAATGTTCCCATATGCATGTATTTTATGCCATTTAATGGATCTTTAAAATAAAACCCAAGCTCATTATCAATGAGCCTTGTGCAAATTGGGCCTTTCGTGCCTATGTTCAACCCATTTAGATGGATGTTACCAAAAATATGGGCCCGTCATGCCCACCTTTGGCCCATTGTAAATGGATTTTCACAAGGTAGGCCCTGATGTCATTCTTGGCCTGTTAAGGATGGACTTTGGATTTATTAAAATGATCTATTACTTGTTTACGTCATCACGAGTGTTCTTGCATAAGTCGGTTTTGATGTCCCCTGTTGATAATCAAAACCAGGCTAAAAATCCTAGGATAAGATACTCGCCAATGAATTCGTGTGAGGGAGGAAAAAGGGTGAAGGTCATTGCATTTTTTATCCGTGTTTTGTTTATGTTATATGTTAGTTAAGTGTGTTTATTTCTTTCTGCTTTGAGTAGTGGATCGGCCTGCATATCATGCATAATTCTGACCCGTGATCTTGTAGTTATAGATCCTTCAAGCTCATCTGTGTGGATTCGCTCTACCTCCGGTAGTTTAGTTAGAGGTCTAAAAACAGTAATGGGGAGTGGAATCGATCCAGAGGCTTTTAAAGCACAGTTAAAAGACGGGGTGGTTGCACAATTGAAAGAAGGGATGGCTGCTCAAACCCGGTCTATGATGAGAGAGATGATAGGAGAGATAACTAAGCTGATCAAAGAAAACCAACTAGCTCAGCCAGCCGCTCCGATTGATCTGGATACTGAAATCCCAATAAGTGCAAGAGAAGAAGACGAGGTTACAGTATTGGCTGACCCGGTAAAACGAAGGAATGTTGGCCAAGCAGAAGAAAGGGAATGACCTGATTGAGCTAAGGACTTGACCAAAGCCGTGACCCAAATGCAAGTAATGATGAAGGAGAAAGGCATGGCCACTCCGATGGATTATACCAGTCTGACCCTGAGTGAGGAGGATGATCCCCTGCCTCAGAAGTTCAAATTCCCAAACATGAAGAAATTCTCAGGAACTGATGATCCACATCTGCACCTAAAACAATATGCGACATACATGAAGGCCATTGGCTTGTATAGCACGTAGATTGTTAAGCAGTTTCCTATGTCACTAGAAGGTGCACCGATCCGATGGTATTATGCTTTGGATTCAAATGTCCAATCGGATTGGAACGAGTTATGTGCTGCATTCGTGAAGCAATATGGCCTCAACGTTCAGCTGGAAGTATCATTGAGAGATCTGCAGAACACAAGGCAGAGGTATAACGAGTCTTTCACTGATTACTTGACTCGCTGTAGAGAGAAACTAGGTCAAATGAGGCATAGACCTGCTGAGGCGGACCAATTGATAATAGCTATGGAAGGGTGTATTCAGACATTATCTAAGAAGCTGGCAGACCTAGGGATCCGTAACTTTGAGGAGCTATACAGATTTGGGGTACAGAAGGAATCGAAATTAGCTCAAGAGAAAAGATTCTTCGGAGGAAGATCTGGGCACAAAAATGTGGTTGGCTCAAGCAGCAATGTACATATTAACGCAGTTAGACAACCAAGCAATGGTATACATATTCACAGTGATAGACAACCAAGTAACAGCGTGTAGATCAATGCTGTCATGCAACCCCAGATGTTTTCAAATTTGGGACGACCTCTCTTTAAAGTTCTTGAGAAGCTTGTTGAGAAGAACATGCTGCGACCCCTACCTCCACAGCAACCCCCACTAAATGCCAACACGAGGCTCTACTGCAAATTCCACCAAACTGTAGGGCACGACATTGATAGTTGCCCTCGCTTGAGGCACAAAATTCAGGATCTGATCGATGCAGGCAAGATTACGGATCTCGAAACCCAAAAGCCAAACACACAGAACAATCCTCTGCCTAACTACCGAAATGCCCCACCACCTGATGCACCTATCCTGATGATCGGTATCGGCCTGGCAGAAGAGCAAGTCTTCAACTCTTTTGTTAATATCGACCTCGAGTCATCAAAAATCGAACCAAAAGACCCAAACCAAAGTGAACAACCATTAGAGCCGGCTGTATGTGTCTTAGATATATGGAGCTCTGATGATGAGGGTGAGGGACGCATCGACTTATAGGATGATGAGAAGAAAGAGAGTTAGCCGGTTGGGAAGGTCGAGGAGAAGAAGGAAGATGTTGAACCCACTGAGGCTAAGGTAGAAGAAGTAGAGACTTCTGGAGGAAAAGCTCAGAAAGAGGAAATTATTGCTAGTGTATGGGAGCTACTCGTGCATTCTAGGGACCACAGGGAAGTACTAGTCCTGGCTCTGGATCAAAGGAAGATCTTTATGGGGTACACACCTAAACAGATGGTCGAGTTATTGTCGGAAACCCCTCCATGAGCTATTGTGTTTTCAGATGATGTTCTCCCGTTAGAGGGGAGGGACCACCATAGGGCTTTGTTCATTAAAGCCGAAGTGAAAGGGAAAATGACCTGCTGTGTGATGGTAGATAATGGTTCTGCCATCAATGTATGCCCGCTGAAGATCTTACCAAAGTTGGGGTTGGCTGTGACGGACCTGAAGCCTTCTGAGGTGGTTATAAAGGCTTACGATGACACAAAAAGGCCTGTAGAAGGGACTTTCAGGGCACTGGTCAAGACAGGGCCTATTGAAGCTTGGGTTGATCTGCATGTGATCGACATTCCTGTGACCTTTACTATCCTACTAGGGAGACCATGTTTCCATCCTTTAGGCGGTGTACCATCCACTCTTCATCAAAAGATTAAATTCCCTCATGAAGATAAGGTTGTCACAATCTCTGCTGAAACTGAAGCTACCATAGCTGCTTTGAAGCTGGCACCTAAGGAGATTCCCATAAGCCCTAGCTTCGAGGTGTGTGTGATTTACAATGAAGCTGAGATGAGTGAAAAGGTCGTGGGAATGATGAGAAATATGGACTTCTTTCCCGGTTTGGGATTAGGCAAGAATCAGCTGGGTACGCCAAAGCATGTGGAGGTTGAAACGCAGGTCTTGCAGCACAGAATAGGGTATGAGGGAGACAATAACCCTGAAAAGGAGCTTGACATTTGGGGCCAACTTGAGAAAGAAGAAGCCGAGTATGAGAGAAAGGCTCTGAGAGAGACTTTTATGAGGCAGGGCACCGGTTATCCTTACAATGGGACCCCTGAACCTCTTCTTCTGGCCGGAGAGGTGATCCCAGGATTTGAAATCTTCGTCGATCATGTGAAGGGAGTGAAGAAGGCTGACACTGTAGATACCTTCCTGGAAGAACTGATAGTGGTCGAAGAAGGGCCTGAGGAGAAGATTGCTACTCCGGAAATAAAGGCCACTGGTGATCAGAACGAGGAGCTGGACATCGAAACCTTAGGAGTGTGCATGGGGCAGGGTCGGATCGAGTTTCACTTTTTTAAAAAAGTCAAAATCTAACTGAAAAATCGATTATCCAAAAATCGACTAACTAATAACAAATGTAAAAAAATATAAAAACAAAGAGTTGTTAGCGGTCAAATGGTGTTGGCACGCGTCTTAGTGCCTTGGTCACCTGGGTTTGAGTATATATATATTTATATACAAAGTTTGGGTTTTCGGTGGGTCGGTTCTAACCGAAAATTTACGAATTTACATAAGTGCAAACCGAATTGACTCGAATCAGCTCAGTTTCAGTTCGGATATTCGGGTTGGCTCAGTTTTGCACACCCCTAGTTAAAATCACTACTTGGTACTTTCATATTTAAAAATGAATAAAATTTGGTCAAATATCTACTTTTACCTTGAATTTTACCACTTTAATCTCACACTTTACCTTTTATTATTTTCTATAACATATTTAAACTTTAATTTTGAATCTACCTCAGCCATGTAACGCGAAAAACAAATGTGTTTGTATTACTCTTTTTTACCTAAATTCACAATGGCTAATATGGATTTTATGCCTTTCTCAGGATCCTACCTTCTAGTTATTTCCTAGAAAAAAACCCAATTATCAACCTCACACTATCGTTCTATATA
This sequence comes from Mallotus japonicus, assembly GCA_949634005.1. NCBI lineage: Eukaryota > Viridiplantae > Streptophyta > Magnoliopsida > Malpighiales > Euphorbiaceae > Mallotus > Mallotus japonicus. The sequence continues at coordinate 7,952 of CATIWK010214062.1, forward strand.
TTCTCAATTTAGTCGCTCATAATCACTTGCAGTCGCTGCCCCCTTAATATTCTTAATCTCATCTCTCATGAAACTATTGCCGCTATTGTCACCATCACCATTTGTTCTTATGGGAGATTATTGCCTAGACTGGGTGTAATACACCCAACGGTTAGATTTGAATGATAATTTAGATGTTTTTTTTTTATTGGAGAATTATTTTACACTTAACTTTTGTTTCTTATATCTAACTATATGGTGTAATACACCCAGTCTAGGCAAAAATCTGTCTTGTTCTTATAACCCTTATCAAAACTCAATCAATAATTTTTTTCTAATATTGAACATATGATATATTAGCGACGTAAATGAGATTCACATTCAAACCAAAAATCTATGCATAATATATGAAGAAAGAAACCCAGAAAACGAAAAAAAGGAAAGAGTGAAAATGGTGAGCGAAGAAGGTGAAGTAGTGAGCAATAAACAAATGATATTCAAAGACTATATGAGTGGGTTTCATGTCTTTGTAATCACACACACACACTCTCTCTCTCTTTGCTTTTTTCGTTATTGATTGATTTTTGATGTTGGGTGATGAAATTTTGTTGAGATTTTCAATGGGTTGATAAAAAAAAAAAGTGACTAAATTGTGTTTTGCATGTTTTTCTGTTTTATTTTATTTAAAAAATTAAGAACTCAATGGGTTATTTCTTTTTTTTATTATTTATTTCGATATCAGCCACTGAACTCACTTGGAGTGGCAAAAGTGGGGATTCTAGACATACTGAATTCAAGAAAGGTGACTTGGTATAGGAATTAACAAACTAGAAAGAGCACTAATAGCATAATCCAATTTTAGTTATGTTGCAGCTGATATGCTTGATAGATGTTGAGAGGAAAAGAACCATAGGTAGAGAAATGGTGATTTTTTTTTTTTGAAACAAAAGATAATTTCATTAACAAGTATCCTGAGAAATCAGGTACAAAAGGATTTGAGGAACATTGAATACATTGGAATCAAAACAAATAGTATCTCCATTCTTGCAATCCAGTCAGCTACTTTATTAATGTTTCGAGAGATATAGCTGTAGGATACATGTGGAGATGAAAGAAGAAGTTGTCTAATTTGTAAGACAAGAGCTTCAAATTCCCAGGAAGGCTCCTTAGAATGATCCTGGCAATAAGCAATAGCACTAAGACAATCAGATTCTATAGAGATGGGAATATGGGGGAACTTCCTTGCGAAGTTGATTGCTTGTTTAATCGCAAGAAGCTCTTCTTGCAAGGCTGAACAGCATGGAGTTCGAGAACAAGCTATATGGATAACAGTACTCTTATGATCTCGAACAATGAATGCAGACCTGCAATTACTTCCACAATGTAACATGGAATAACCCATCACACAATAGTGAAATGGTTTTATCTAATTTAAAGTTCATTTACATGAAAATGAGCATAAAAAATAAATGTCGACAGTTCCATAATTTTTCTACCAGATGGTTGGCACCACCACCCAATAAATTCTTTAATTCTTTAGTCAATCATCTGAAACTCATTAGATATGTTTAGAGCTATGTAAAAATAACTTAAAAAAGAATAAGTGAACTTGAACAAGACACATAGAATAAATAGGAGATTGAACACATACAACTCAAGAGCATAGAGCCTACATACTATGCAGCACAACTAGCAGAAACAAAACCCAACTAAAATAACCAAAACAATAAGAACATTATAATATAAGGATTGTTATTATAGAAGACATATAAGGATTATTATAGTAGAAGACAGGTTCATAACACAATAATAACTTAAATAACCTAAATATTAATTGTGTGAAAACTGTGCATTTTGGTTTGATAACCTCTATTCCTCACAATTTGCTCATATTTCATTTCTGCATCTTCATTTTACACCCCTTAGATCTAAGGCATCTCTTGGTATCAGAGCCATTATATATATATATATATATATAGATTAAAATGGTGAAACTGCTGTATAACGTACGTAGGGATGTAGAAAAGCACAGCAGTAAAATTTTACATCCTACAAGTTTTACAGCATTTCACTTATAGACACGATGGGAAAAACTCAACATGTATATATACACATAAGTACATATACAAACATACACTTACATATACATACAAGTCATTCACTATGTGTACATGATTGTTAATTGTTCGACTCCTTGTTACCGTCCATAAAGAAATAAAATGAGTACTAAATTCAAAATAATACCTTACTACCTAATTCCAAGGAGCAATCAATAAGCACTCACCTTGAATTGCACTTGAACGGCTTCAATCTCCATATCTGATTCAGGTGCAAATCGACCCTTACCTTTGCAGTAATAGAAAGAAGGAGAAGGACGAAACAGAGAAGTCATATACCACCCCTGTGTATAACCAAGCTTCGCATAAGTACTCTGTATCAAAGGGAAAAATAGAAAAGATAGTAATGGCGGACCAAAAAACTATATTACGCCAAACCATATTAGATAGGAGGCACTCAGCAAAGAAAAAATAAAGGCAATCATTTGATCAGGTATCAATTCATCATTATAATATGCA
>CATIWK010214067.1:0-19557 GCA_949634005.1 Mallotus japonicus
ACTCACTTGTTCATAACCTTTGTTAATAGTACATGATATGTATTTTAATAAGTTTATTATTTGATCACATTATTTATATATGTAATTTGGTGTTCAAATTAATAGCGTAAAACTGTTATAGTTAAATTTTTCGGTTACTATGAACATCAAATATTTTGTCACCACTTGTTTGGTGTAAGTGTATAAGATACTTTGTCTCTCGTAAGCAACTTAAGTGACAAAAGGTGTACACATTTTGTTGAAGAGATCATAGATCGAACTCCCACCCCTTATCTCCTTCCATTATAGTGTTGGCATTTAACCACTTGATCTAATTGTTCAAAAAAAAAAAAGTATAAGATACCTTTAGGTATCTAGAGGAGTTCGGTTTGAATCCCACCATTCCCTATCTCTTTCCCAATTTCTTCATGTAATTCAAAAAAATTTAATTTATGAACGAAATAAATTTTTTTAAAACAAAAATAGCAAAAATGATTTTTAAAATTTGGACTCTTAATTTACAATTTGAAATTGGAACTCCCAATTTTCACATAATTTTGTAACTTCAAAATCTCTTTTTTTTTTTTTTTTTGACCAAAGTGGAGAGGTTGAGGGGGGGAGGGGGGTATTGAACCCCCAACCTTCAACCCACACCCCCAAGCCTCCACCACTAGGCTAAGGCTTTGGGGTACTTCAAAATCTCTTTTCGTAGTAAGAGAGAATGAAAAATGGTATGTTCAATTCAAGTTATGCAACAGCCATGCATGTTTTATAGCTACAACTGTTGTTATAGCCTACGTTCAATACCATAGGCTCTCGATTGCCCACAACCGAAGAAAGCTACCTAATGACAAAGACTTGCTGCAGCAGCAGCAGGTCCCAGCAGAAGCAGAAGGAGGAGAAATGGAAAAAAATTGGTGATGATAATGATTATAACATGTATCCAATCCCATTAAGCACATAAATACCCATTATTACATTGATATTATATATATGCCACACAAAATCTTCACATCATTTCATGCATTAATTCAACTCCCATCAATCCCTCCCTTCTCTTTCTTTTTTAATTTATTAATATGTGTGAAGATAGATATGAATTAATTATAAAAAAAAAAAATGACTAAAAGAGTTGGTTTAGCAGTGTAAGATTTCACAGTATTTTTTTACGAAAATATTATACAGTAAATGACTCGGTGCTTTAATTTTTATCGAATTAAATATTTTTAAATGAAAATTAATCATAAAATATGAATAAAAATTAATTTTATATCCAATATATTAGAAAAATATTTTTACAAATTGCATAAAAAAATATGCTAAAGTGACAACATCTATATATACTATTTTCTAAGTGATATCACTAGAATTAATGGTTGTTGCTTCAACGAAAAAACTAATACAGTTCAAGAAAACTCTGTAATTAATATAATCTAAATCTTAATTATTCCACCACTCCACTTCTGTTTTGTGTCATACAAGCTTTGTTGACTTTGCCTTGTTACAGATATAAATATAAATTTCATTTCATCTCATCTCTTCTAGCTTTTTCTTGGTTAACAAAAATAAGAAATTTTGAAGAAACACAAGAAAAAGAAAAAGTGGATGATGGGTAGCGTTGGTGAAGATGAAACCATTGATCAAATGATAAGAGATTTTTATGAATCTGAATCACCTTCCTTATCTATTCTTCCTGCTACTACTTCATCACTACCACCTCTCCATCGAACACCTCAATCAATCCTGCAGGTTCCTCTTAGTCTAATACTTCTTGTTCTTGTTTTCTTGTTTCTTGGTCTGGTATATATATATATATGTGTGCATATTTGTTCTTGATAATAATTTTATGCGTGTGTGTTTTTGGGGGGTTTCAGGATGTTCTTTTGGAAGCCACTGATCTTGAGAAACAAGTTCTTGAAAAGGTTCTAATGTATGTTAGAAACATGGGAGAACCCAATAGTCTCAAGAAATGGGTGGTCATGAGATTGAAAATGGATGGCTATAAAGTTTCTCTTTGTAAAACATCTTGGGTCTCCTCTTTTAGTCGCTCTAAAGGTAGGTACTGTATACTACATGATCTCATCATCTTGATTATGGATGGTTTATGATGAGAAGTAAATCTTTACACATATATGCATGTTGTTTGCATATCAGTTTTTCAGTATGTAGGGGACTATGAGTACATAGAAGTGATGATCATGGACATGGAAAATGACCAGCCAACAAGGTTGATAGTAGAAATGGATTTCAAGTCACAGTTTGAGCTAGCAAGGCCAACACAAGCCTACAGAGACATTATCAACAGTCTTCCTTCAATTTTTGTTGGCACTGAAGAAAGGCTTAACAAGGTAATATCTCTCGTATGTTCAGCTGCCAAAGAGTCACTTAAAGAAAAGGGTCTTCATGTTCCTCCTTGGAGAAAAGCCAACTACATGCAGTCTAAATGGTTCTCCAACAACTGCAAAAAGGTCTCTGTATCACCCTTGAATTTGGAGGAAAATGCAGGGAATTATGAAGATAATAGTAGCATGACTACTTGTTGTCCTTCCATATTTTAGAAGAAGGGCATGCATCTTTTGCAGAGAGATTTTGGCTTAATTTTTTAAAGCCAGTTTTGTTTAGTGGGTGATGATGTAGATGATAATATTTTATGTATCTCTATATTCTGTTCAAGTTTTGGAGTTTCTTGTTGATCTAATCAAATATTTGTCAGAACTAGATAATAGGTCAATTTTGTTGAGGAAGACCTGATTGAAGTTTTGATCTTTTTTTTTTTTACCTTGAGGGAAGTTTTGATCTTTTTTTAATGCATCTAGATAACACTTTTCTTTATCATCAACAATTGTTGATTTTTTTATATTTAATGTTCCTGATTTTATTAGTCGCATGGACTCCAATTAATTTTAAAATTCGAGTCGAGTGGATTTATAAAGAGTAAAGCTATTCCAAAAAATTATTTTCTCTATATGTAAAACTTTAATTTGAGATTTTATTTTAAAAAAAAATTTAAACCCTTTAGAGCATCTCTAATGGTGCTCTTTAAAATAAAAAATATATTTTAATTAATAAAGAGCATTTTAAAGTATCTTTGAAAATAAAGAGTAAATAATTTTATTTATGTCTAATGCACTCTTTATATTTCACTCATCATTTTGTTTTATCCTAAAAGTATTTAATATTAATTTTTGAAAACTGTGGGAAAAAAGAGAAAAAAATTTTAGGTAATAAAAGAAGTCAATAAAAAATAAGTATATATATGGAAAATAGAGTCTATTAATTAACATTTTGTATAGAGAGTGAATTTTGACTCTCTGTAAATATTAATATTACAACAATCACTCTTTATAATAAAGAGTTTATGTCAAATAAAGAGTGGGTTGGAGATGCTCTTACTACTTGTTTAAGAAAAATTTAAGTTTCTTGATAGTTGGACTAATAAATATTAATGTTCTTCTTTAATGTCTTTTTATTTGAAACAAGGAACAAATGGAGAGATTATTACTATATAATTATCCAGGGTGAAATAATTCTTATTTCAATTTTTTTTTTGAGCAACTTATTTCAATTTTTTTAAAACACCCATAATTATCCAAAAGAATGAGAATCTTGATTAAGAAAAATAATATACTATTAAAAAGTGATGACCAAATCAAATGATTAGAGTTAATTGAAGGAAGAGGATATACTTAGGAGTTAAGACAAAAAATCATGACATTAACTACTCTTGGTCTCTTATTATATGCATAATTTAGTGAAAGTTAGTAAAAAGATAAGAATGCCAACAGAGTAATTACATGGATAATTCATAATCTTCACATTAATTAATTGATATAGTATAGTATCCAACTTTTAATACAGAAGTATTCAAGAAAAAAAAAGAAAAAAATTTGCAATATGCTATTGTACATTGATCATTAATGTGAATTTTTTTTTTTTGAAACCATTTATGTGAATATTTTAAGAGTTTGATTTGTGCAAGGAAAGGATAGTGAAAAGAACATCAGAGAAAGAGATCGTACGTATGATGACTTGGATTTCAAGTTATATATATATATATATATATAAGTTGTCATCTCCAAGTCATGACAAACTTTTATTTATTTATTTATTTTGGGTTTGAACTGGAAACTCTGAAATTATATATCGATAATTCTGTATATCCATATAAAGAATGTTATATTATATAGGGTCAATTAAGAGGATTCTAAGAAGAATTAAAATGCTGTTGTTTTAAATTAGTTGTTAAAAAATATTATTATTTTTATAATTTTATTCATATGAACTAAAATTAATATTTTTGAATAGTGATAATTTAAAAAAAATTGAAATACTCCCTTTAAATGAAGGATTTTTTTAGCCGATTTTTTTACACTTGGAGGGATACCTATATAAGCAATTATAATACTACAAATGATGTCAAATTTTAATTGATCAACTGAAAAAAAAATTGTTCAATAAAAAAAAATAAAAAATTGTTACATAATATTTATTTGATTATAAGCATTTCTATAGTGTAATTTTTTTGTATTATCAACTGAATTTTTTTATAATTGTAAGAATAAATTTTTTACAACAGTGTAGTACATTTTAAATATAAATATGTTAAAATACTTCTAAAAAAAATTGAATTATGGTTGATAATTTAAGTGTGATACTTTGATTTTGACTAACATTGTCTAGAGAAGCAAATCGAGCTCAAGGTTTCAAAAACTTGGTGATGGGAAGCAAATTAAGCAATCAAATGTTTCAAAAACTTGGTGCAATGGCACAAAAGTCCATTAATTATACTTTTTCCACAGCTAATAATTTTTTCTTGCAATTCCATGTTATATAGTTTTTTTTCTTCATCAATCATGAAGAAGCATGAATTTATAAAGTTAATTATTTAAAGAAGATAACAACAAACCAATAATGAGAGTGAGAAATACCTTCGCCCGTTGACCACAACATTAAAAGAGACTCATCTCATCTGTCCAGTGAACGGTTCAAATGATAAAAAATATACACATCTAAGTATAAAGAGTAAAATTTGAATCCTCGTTTTTTTTTTTATTCTCCCCTTATAGTGGAAAATTAAATCACTTCAACCAGCTAAAAAAATCATCTTTTTCCATCTATCATTTATTTTAAAAATCTTGTTTATACCTTCATTTTAATATCATATTTTATATAAAAATTTGACAAAGTAAATAATGTATTTTTTAAAATAAAATTTATAAATAATAATTAAAAAATAAAATAAATTTAGTTTAATACATTCTGTGACTTCTTAAACTTTACACATTTTATCATTTTATTCTTTTAACTTTTAAACTGACTATTTAGACATATAAAATAGTAAAAATAAAATTTATCCACATTTTCAGCACTATTTAAAATATCTAAATAGTATGTTCATGACCTAAAATACTATTATCTAGACACCTAAATTAACTAAAAAATATTTAGAGAACATATTTTTAGCAAGTTGATATATTAAATAGATAAAATCTGTCATTTAAAAAATCGTAGATGTATTAATTTAGCCTTTGAATTTTTTGAAAATTACCCAAAAGCAAAGTCTCGAAAATTTGGATAAAAAAGAGTACAAGGGATTTGACAGGATATATAATGATTTGATTGCAGTACTCAGAAATGGGTTGCAACCAATTACTATATCGGTACAAAGAGTGAAACTGGCAAAGAATCTACAGAGAAATCTGTCGTCACACTCACAGTTTATGAATTAATTAATAATTCATATTTCATGTATGTAACAACTCACTGCACCACCCTCTAATTTAATATTATTTATACAAATATGAATTAGGTAAATTGTAATTTTATTTGTGTTTTGACCTGATATATTACTTTATTTTTGATATTTAAAAAAATATTTATTTATCTTTATATTTATTTATCTTTGTTCATCCCTAATAGAAGGACTAATGAGTATTAAAGAAATAAAATATATTGATGAATAAATATTTTTTTAATATATCAGAAATAAAATAGTATAATAGTTAAAACACAGGAAAAAATTACAATTTTCCCTGTGAATTATGATCAGTTTCAATGTCCAATGTGTAAGAAAATTAGTATGCACTTAACAGAGGATCCTCAAGTCCAACAATCATCATTGGCCAAAAAATATGCATAGTTTCACCTCTCAAGTTTACATTAATCTCCAGGCTACACAATGTTCAATTTTTATTATTTTCTATTTAATTTTTATATTTTTATTTTGAATCTCTTTTAAGTTTATAATGTATAAAATTACCATATTTAGTAAATTAATATTAATATGAACATTAAAAAAATTTATATAGACAAAAATGATGCTTAATTTAAATAAATAATATAATTAAAATAATTTTTTCTAATTTTTTATATTAATTTTTAATTTAATTTTATAATTTTGAAAGTAATTTTAGCATTTTACATGTTTAAAATTATTTAAAATTAAGTGTTTGTTCATTTTAATATTATATGAATTAAATGGAATTTAAAAATATAAATTTAGGGGGAAAAAGATTCAAAATAATAATTTAAAAATTAAAAAGTATCAAAAATTAACTGTGTAAAGTTCAAAAGTAAAATTATGCATTCAGCCATCATTCATTTCATTTCATTAAAACTGCACCATTACCAATTTTCAAACCACGGCTCAGCAGCATGCAAGATAGCCTTTCAAAGTGACATAAAAGCCTATTTACAAATAGCACCAACAATAAAAATGATAACAACTGAAGTGAATCAAGAAAAAAAAAATCAATCAACCAGTTACTTTTTTTTTTTTTTGGTAAAAGACAATTTTTAGTAGTAAAATTAGTTGTTAATTTTGGAGAGTTAGAAAATGGGCAGAGTGAAAATTGATTATGCACTTTCAAGCGAATATACTAAGATTCTCATCACTACGGACAAAGACTAATGGCTAAAATTCTATTTCTTTTTTTATGAAAATTGGTGTTCAAAGCATCAGAAAGTGCATCTAGATATCCCAATTAGCTTGACACATTCCTAGCACAGACATCACGCACTAAACACCTCTCTATTCATAGATAGCTAATGTTCATAGTTCTATATAGTGTTTCTTGAATTTTGATGGTTTTTTTGTTAATTTCTAACAAAAAACCACTCAAATCTATTGGTTTTCTCAGTTTCTTTGTAATATTTTGTTGTTAATAAATAATCTTGTTGAGCTTTATGTTTAATATGTGTGGTTTTATACCATTTTGCAATGATAGTTTTTTTGGATATGGTGATAGTGCAGATAGATCTTGTTGAATCACAAGCAAGGAGTTATCATCAAACAAAGGAAGGAAGATTAAATGACAAAACTCACATTTTTTGCCATAATATCAAAGCTTCTCATGCATCTTGTCTGCTCCCCAATATTAACGGCACTCTCAAAACCGTTGTTGGGTTGATGAGTTTTCAGAAACTCACTTTTGAGCTTTTCTTCTACCCTTTGCAGCCATGGCTACTACTGCCATTGCTTTTGCTGGTGAAGAAACTCTTCCTCTGCCTTAGAAACTCCAGGGTTTCAGTAGAGAAGATGACGTTTGTTGGATATGGGCTAGTGTCATGGATTGTGCTATTATTGACTTTCTTTGTTGATTGGGCCCAGTATTATCTTTTTTAATCTAATGAAAGTAGTTTATAGTCGTTCAAGAAAAAAAATATCACGCACTAAGAAACAACCCTTTATTAATAAAATAAAACATGAGTAATCCAATACAACCTATAGAGGGCAATAAGAAAGAAGAATAAATTAATGAAATTTATAGGACTCCAAACAAACAGCATCACTAAGCATAAGATCATGACAACAAGGTGGATAAGAAGGCCACCATTGAGAACTTTGCAAAGAGAGGCCAAGAAAAGCCAACTTCTCTGCAACTCGGTTACCTTCTCTATAAAAATGACTAACATGAAATTGAATGAAACTCAATTGATAAATACATTGTTGCTAAAATTCTATTTACAAATTATTCCAATTCATGTAAAAAATATTTAAATTTAATTAGGCTTTGATTAAGTTGTACTTTGTTCTTACTTTATAGTTTAGTGATTAAGACAATAGATATTGTAAAATTAAGGTCAACAGTTCAATCCCTTTCCCTTGTTGGCCTTCCGGTTATTAAAAAAATTAAGCTATACTTTCATTCAAAAAAAAGTATTAAGTTAAGTTCAAGGACTGTATAGTTAAATTAAGTACCAAATATGCTTAATCAAATATTATCAAATAATTAAGAGGGTTGAAGATGTAAATATATTCCACTTAGATATTAAGGTCCAACGTACATATCACCTGAAGTTGTTATACTTTTCAAATGTATATATGAATATGATTCAAATATTTAACACCACCACCTGCAACAGCAACTGAATCTAAACCACCTAGTTGCCACTTATCAAAAGCATCTCCAGTATCCACTTGTTTTTATAAGGCATTGTCACAAACGAAACAATGCTAGTCTTCTTTTGCCACTAGCCTAGTTTTTAAGTTCTTCCCACTCCCATCCAAGATCGTTCAGTTATCAAGCTTTTTTCCGGCTCTAATACCATCCGTAAAACTTCATAATTTTTGATGTTATTATAGGTATCAGTTCATCCCTTTTCTATAAAAAAAATTAATTAGACTAATATATGTGACCTCTAATCTCAATATGCAATAGTTACAAAGATCTCGACTAACGGAACAAATTTACCACAGTTTAATAGCTATGCAAAATACAAAATAGCAACTTATCACAAGATAAATCGTATAGTAAAAATTTGTAAATGGTAAAATAATTTGGTACTTTTTTTCGAACAACAATATCACTTTCATTAGAATATAGAAGGATAATACATTAGGGCTCAATAACTAAGAAAAGAAATAATAGCTCACACCATTACTAGCCTATACACCATTACTAACCCATATCTAACAATCGGCTTCTTCCCAAATAAAACCCTAGACTTGCTAAGGCAGAGAGAAAGAGAGAGTTGCGGCACCAGCAATAGCAATGCTACTAGCAGTCATGGTTACAAAAAAAAGACTTACTCGAAAATGAGTTTTTAAGAACTCATCATCTCAATAATGGAGAAAACCAATAGATTTGAGTGATTTTTTTGTTAAAAATTTATAAAAAATCATCCAAATCTAGAAAAACACAATATTGTAAGAACCATGGTGAGAAAACGAGGGGGGCAAAATTATCATTACGTTTTAATAATTTGGTACTTTATTATATATATTTAGATTTGATTTGGGGGCAGATATCGAAGTTGAAGTTGCTGCTGCTAGGCTATTAATGGAGAGGTGATAAATGGGAGTGGGGAAGATGGGATTGTTTCTTCTTTCTTGCAACGGTTGGTTGGTTGGTTGGTTGGTTTGTTTGTTTGGTACCGAATCCCAAGTTGCTGTATGGATGTTACTTCCAGTATTCAGACAGCAAAAGTGGTTATGTATCATCATTGGAGTTTGTAGGTACACCGCCAACCTATTCCTATTACTATTCCTGGCAGATTTTGCTTACCCATATAAACCCCTTGTACTTCACAATCAATTACTCACTAGATTTTTTGATTTTTTTTTTTTTTTAGCTACGCATTTCGCCACTTCTTTTGCTTCCATAATTGAATCCACCAGTCCAAAAAATATCCCATCAAGTATTAAAAAAATAATCATATAGAAGTACAATTTTTTTATTAATAAAATGATCATATAAAGTAAGTTTTTTTTAAATTAAATAAAAATTAATTTGTCTAGTTCACGGATAGTTTATCATCCTATTACGGGATCAAGATATTGATTAAGTTTACGTGTTCAGTCTCTACTCCCGTATGATCTTCCTTTAAAAGTCTAAATATAAGGATTAAATTAAAAAAATAAAATAAAAATTAATTTAATAAATTAACGAAAATAGAATTTGAGTAAAAAATAAACTAACATTTTTCTTATAAAAGGAACGGTAACAATTTAATATTTAAATTAATTGTTTGTTTTCAAACTAAATGCTAGACCGCTAGAGATTTCTTCGCCATTGTTAATTTCTCCCCTAAAAACTGAATGAGATAAGTTTCTTTAATAAAATTTTTTTATCAACTTAAAGAAAATTTACCAAATGCTTAGAGGTTTTTTGACTGTTGATTACTATGATTAGCCTATATATATATACACAGACACACAAAAGCCTCAAAATCCGAATAGATATCCAACTTGAAACCTCACATTCACATAAACAAAGCCTCCACAAGCTAAGCCAGATCTTTCTTTTAATTCTTCTCCTACATCAACAGCTTAGATTCATACATTCATACATGATACAACCATGAACATAGATACCATAAGATGAGAAAACGAGGACATCAAAAGTTTTTGGTGTAACACAAGTCAATAGCTTCAAAAGCTGGTGGTGAAATTTCTACAAATTGTCACTTCACTTCAAAACATAAAGCCAAAAACTTAACCAATAAGTCAAGGATTCGGACTTATCAACTATGTCATCTTTTCGTTTTTCTTTTTTCACAAATTTAAAATGGCAAAAATGACAAAAAAAAAAAAAAATTTAAAAATGGCAAAGCTACATGGACCTATACATCAATGAAGTACACAGAAATGTAAGGCTACCTGTTTAGCGTGTGAAATTACAAACTTTCTAAACGTACAAAATTTGTCGCAACTGACTATAGACATCTAGGCATGGTTACTCGAAAATGGGCCAAATGTTTAACGTTGATTTGCTTGTGGGATTGCAACACCGTGAAGTTGGCCCTTCTTCGGACTTTGTAACAGCCATTGAAATGGTTGAATATTAGCACCAGCTCATGCCGTCATATCAACATCAATCTAATGCGACAGTTGATCGCTCATACTCATCTGAGTGTAGTCCCCTTGCAAAATGGGAAACAAGTATCCATTTAAATTCAAAATAGCTACATTTGTAAAAAGCATGAATTTCAAACAACACTGGTACTGTTCCGAGCTATCCTCTGAGCTTCTTCAAGGTCCTTGAGAAATCTGCATTTCCGTTAAGTGATTTATGTTAATAAGAGGAAGGGCTGTCTCACTCAAGCCAGAGACTCAATTGAATCAGGAAATGCATGCAACCATAAGGCAAGAGAATAGCCCCAATCACAAGAACATCTATTAGACACAAGATGACAAACATCATACCTCTTTGAATTAAGAACCACAGAACCACCTAGTATGAAACGGATTCCAGAATTACTTGCGTTTTGTAAAGCAACAGATCGAGATTCCTCATATGTTGTCCCACCCACAACAAAAATAACCACATCCTGTGGCCTGCCCAAGGAATATGGCATGTATCATATGTTACTCAAAACTGAATCCAAATCATTGATTGGTTTTCCATTTTCTTGTATGCAACTAGGTTTTATTCTTGCATTGAAATAATTAAATTCATACAGAGAGTTAATTATTTCAATGCAAGAATAACAGAACAGAGTTACTCATAGAGGTCTGTTAGGGCAGAGTAAGCCACAAGAAACAATAGAACATGAGAGAAGTAAAACAAGCAACAGACTAAAAAGCAGTGCAGATGTCCATTGTAATGCTTACCTTCCTTGTTGATAGTGATTCCCAACAAAGGGGTAATCCACATCTCTCATCCGCCCTTTAATTATGCTTTCCATGGTTTGGAACAGAAGAGGCTGATGTTGGGTGTATACATTTTCTACCCCCTAAAACAAAGGAGAAAAAGAATTCTATTAACAACTATATATGGATTCTAAAGAAGTAGCGAATGTAGCGTATGTGTGCTATTTTGCTGCCCAAACCTTCAAGCCACGAGCCATATTACGAGCAATATTCAAAAGATCTCGATTCCCATAGAGATCCCCTGTTCGTTTATCCACACCCGCTTGCTTCAAAAGAAATTGGACAAACTGCCATTTCATGACAATCAATATATCAAAATCAGTAAGAGTGTGTTTGGATGCAAGCATTTGATTTAAAATCTTAGATTTCAAATATTGAAATTTCAAATACAAGAATTTCAAATAACATGTAGTTACATGTCATTTCAAATCCTCATTAAATGAGTTGTCAAATTCATTGTGGATTTGTTTGAAATCCTCATAATACAAAGCCATGTGGTTTCCAAATAAGAGATTTCATTGAAATCCAAATTCATACTCAAATCCTTTTCATCTAAACATAGCATAAGGTTTTTTAATATAGCCAGACTTCAAAGCCAAAGACCAAAGATCTCTCAACACATAAGTTAGCCAGGCTAACAAGCATTAAGGATAGATGTCCAGCTTTAATGAGACAATCAAGCTCACAGTTTTGAACTGCATTCCCCACCTCCAATCCAGAACTAAACAAGAATTCTGACTGTAGTAAATTTTCCCACCAATCTAATATAATCCTCCTACTATCAGTAATAAATAATATATCAGACTATTGCTAACTACTTGCACAGGTATAAACATCTGAACATATTATTGATACAACACCCAAGAGCCAAGGCTTATAAATTGCAAGGAGAAAATAAAAACATGTCAAAAGTATGCAGGGATATGATCCTAGATTGATAGTTACCCCAGGCTTGTACTTGGGAAATCGGGAAGCCAGTCTGTTGAAAAGCTGCATCAGTTGAACAGGACTCTCCTTCTCATAGCGCAATGCATACAACATCACCAAGCGCAGACAGTCAAAATCTGTTACACTTTCATTGTTTAAAAGGTTTGTTACAGCCTGCAAAGAAGTGCATGAAGAGAGGAGGTCATGGTTAACCACTTGCATCATGCATTTCAAATTCTAGTTTCAAAATAATAAGTTAGCTAAAATTTTAACAAAATGAGGTAGACTAGTAATCACAATAGTAATTTGAACGGCATGCAATTGTTAGACTAACTTATCAAAAGGCACATGTAGACAATGTCCATTAAAACAATTCTAAAAACCCAATTATCAGGTGAGATAACATTTGATGATAACTATAACAACATAGAGCACGGATAGATCTTCTGACGAATAAAAATTCAAGAACACATATATTAGTTGCTTTGGTAGTGTTTATATTTATACAAAGAAGAAAAAAAAGGCTAAAATACATGATTCACATGCACTACCTCAAAAGCTGCAACTTGCCCACCATTGCAAGCCAACTCTTGTTCTGTTTCTGATACTAACATGAGCTTTCGTTCTTGAACTATCTTGCTCATTTCTGTTACCAAAGTCACATGCTTTGAGACATTGCCATGCATCTTGCGGTACTCAGGGTAATTGTCAACAAATTTGGCCATGTCCTCTGCAGAAATTCAAAGAATTAAGCTGCGGATGATACTAGAAACTAACAAATCATCACATAATGGCAAGTTCTCAATGTTCCAATTTCCAAATACAAACCTACTGTTTGGATGTTTTGATTACTTTTAGCAACTTGCTGAAAATCATCCACCATCCTCTTGATATTCATTCCAATATCTCCAAAATTCTCATACATATTGGCTTTGAAGAAGGCATCTTGCTCTGATGACAGGACAACCTCCTGTAAGTACAAAAAGCATGAATACCTTCATGCAACTTGCTAAATTTATTATATTTGCAGCAACAGAGGATATATAATATAATAAACCTGCTGATCTTTTGAAAATTTTCCAATACTTCTCAAGTCCACTTTGTTGTCCTGGATACCTATTAATTCATTAACCATAGCCTACAAAACAAAAGAGCATAGTTGTGGACCTGAGCTCTCAGTGTGGGACCAAAATTATTTTAGAGGCATATCCTGTTAACAACAAATGGAAAAGATCAAATATTACAATAAATAAACATGTACCTGATAGGTCCACTGATTCAGCAATGGAGTCACAGGATCATCTCTTCGATCAAGTATCAGCAACAAAGGAGAAACTTCTGTTCTCCTGAAATCAAAAAGGCCACTTTCCTGCTGGTACATCAACTTCTGTTGTACCCAAAAAAAAAATCAACGTTATCAGTTTTTTGTAATATCAAAATACATGGCATACACATGGTGCTTTTGCCAGAAGAGGAAAAATTACTTTATGCACAAATTTGCATAGATGCACATTTTATATTCATATAAATCCGGATATTACTAGAATGCAGTAGAAATGTCTTTAAGAAAACTAGATGCAATAGAGGTCTTAAATGGCTTGTTATACATATACATACTATACACATACATGCATGTATCCGTAACCTGATTCTAAGAAAGAAGTCTGGAGAATCAAGAAAGAATTAAATCAAGTAAAATCCAAACTGGGGAATGGTTTCCATAACAATACAAGTCCCAAGACGTGCTTATAAGCAGCTTACTGCCTACACAATATTTTCCAACTGAAATTTTACTCACTGATGTTTCCTGTGCTATCCTCTTTGCAACATCAGAGGTTCTCTGGTATCGAATAACCGGTCTTCGTTTCAGAGCCAAAAAAAGGGCGGCAATGCCATCAACAACTCGGTCACAGAAGTGCTGCAATGAAGAAGGATCTAAAACTGCCGGTAGCATATAAATGTGGTTTGAAGGAATATTCAATGTAAAGTGATAAGGATCACATGCAACAAAGTCTGCATAAAATTCCTGCAAACCACAAAAAAAATTATACAACAAATACATTGAACGTTTATATCAGGTCAAAGAAAGAGGGGCATTATGACAATGTCAAATTGATACAGAGAACAAAGGCTATGCCAGCATTATCATTGTAATGAAAATGAACAAGTTAATGCAGAACTGTGGTTCAGCATGAGAAATGACCTGAACTTGCTGCACAACTTCCTGCTCATCTGAATCAGCTAAAATATGAATTTGGGTATCCTTCAATATGTTCGAGAAAACTGTAAAATGCAACCATACAGAATCAACAGCAACTAATAATCAATAAAACTCTGGATGATTAAAAAATTTTAAACCAAGCTCTTTCTTTCCCAATAGCTTACATAAATGGTACTCCCCAAATCTCGGATTCGCTAAATGCCGACGTAAATGTTGAATGTTCTCCGACACAGGGCGAAGAAAGTAAACTGCCTTGAGATGCGACATTGATTCTTTTGACTTGGAAATAGAATCTACCAATTCCACCAAAAACACTTCTTTTTGGAGAAGCTCTGATTGTGAATATACAACACTTACAATACTGACCTGAAAACTCACAATCCATCACCCAATAAACAGACCTATTAATTATTTGCCTTTCCCTTACAAATTCAATCACAATTCTACACCATTTTTGCCACTTGCAACTGAACTACTGACTTCCATTTCTAAAACCTTCAATTACTTTCCGAAATTACATCATTGTTCATATTGCGTCTAAGAATTTTGATTCCATTGAAATTTAACATTAACATAAATAATACAATTAAGCAAAATCAATTAATTAACAAAAAACGAGGGAACAAAATAGGAGCTAACCGTTTGCGAATCCAGAATAAGAACTTTCATGCCGGAAATGTCTTGTAGCATTCGGTTTACGTATTCCCGTGCTGCCGATACCAGCACCATTTTTTCTACGGCCGGAGGAGGAGGAGGATTGATCGTCGTTTAGATCTACGGCTGTGATTGATCTTCCCACTGGTACTGGTGGTGGCGATTTCGGATTTGAGTTTTTGTTGCGTAATTTTCCCTTCCACTTGGAGATTTCTCCGATCAGATCTGCTTAGCGTTAGGGGGAATTGATTTAATACGCACCGTTTAGCGCCATTTTAAGGCTCTCTCGCACCAGCCGACTAGCTTGTTTTTCAGTAGCCCTAAAACGCACCGTTTTGCTGCTTTTTTTCCCCTGTATTTTAATTTTGCTATTATTTAGTCTATTTCCTATTAATATATCATTAAAACGGAAAATTGCAACATATATATATATATATATCATTTTTTATTTAATAAATTTTTATTATCTTATGATTAATTATGGCTATAATATTTTTTTATATATAAAATTAGTTCTAGAATTGAGAAAAATATTAATATTAAAAATATTGAAGAAGTATCATGTAATTATTTAATAAAATATTCATCAAAATAGCAATGAATATAACTATATTAAGTTCATATCAAATTTTTATGTAAATAAATAACACTTTTATTATTTTTAAACTTTTATATAGCAGTAGTAGTAATAATAATAATAATAACAACAACAACAATAACAATATCAGAGTAAATGTTCAATAGTTTATTTATTGCTACGAGTCTAAAAAATATTTTGCTCGGGTGCGAAGCACATAGATATTTACTAGTGTACACACACATATATATATATTTGAAAAGAAAAATAATTTATTGATTCAAACTAGCAATATATTGATAAAAATACAGATACAAATTCGCTAAAAACCATAGAAAATAAAACAACACTCAGGTTAATAGCATAATAAATCGGCTCAAAGCCTACAAATTTGATGATACTATAGTGACTAGAATACCTATGACTCCAGTTTTGCAATGGTCTGATTTGTTGTTTCTGTATAATCGAATATGTTTTACCCGTTTGAATTGCTCACACACAAATAAAAAGCCACAACAAGACGATGGAAAACAAGACGATGGAAAACAAAACGTCGTAACAAGACGACGAAAAACCAAATGTCGCAACAAGATGATGAAATCATGAAAAAAAAAACTCAAATTTATGTGGAATAACTGTTAGGAATCGATTATGCAACTTAGACATCAATGCTAAGTAAGGCAAATTTCAAAAATTTGCTTAACATAACCCTTGATCTCACCAAGAATTCCTATCCCTAGAATCTAATTTGCAATCCAACATATAACTAATATACATGGCAACACAAATACATGTAATCAACAACTTAGGATACATTAGTTTTAGAAGAACTTACTAATTTCCCAAGTTTGGAGATGACCACAAGTATTCTACTAGTTTGGTATGTCCTTCTTGATTTAACACTTTAATCAACTCTTCTAGTCTCCTAAATGTGAGACCTCTAGCTTAAAACACCAAGCTTCAACAAACCTCTTTCTTGTATTGGTCAAATAGAAGCAAGAATCCTCTTTTTTGACCCTTCAAGCTTATACACTAACTTGATCTCTACAAGAGCTTTCTTAAGGTTATTTCTTATGTCTATGTTTGTTTCTTTTCTTTCCTTATATGCCTTCCACGTTTTTCCCATCTCTACCAACCCAATTAATGTCTAAAACTCTTTTAGATATAATTGGTTAAGAGATTAGCTAAGTGGAAGGTGACATTACCCTTATCCCACATGTCATGATTGATTAACAAGCGTATAAGTCACTAATGTCCAAAATTAGTGGAGGATGTAGAGATTTCATTTCTCTACATCATTTTAGACTTATATATATGTTAATTAATTTCTTTAATAATATTTGACTTATTAAAAATCAAATATATCATTTAATGGACATGGGCTATAGCAATGAGTCAACTCTTGACCCAAAGCCCATTCCATCAATACAAGTGGACTTTAACAATGCATATGAGCTTTGTCAATTAATTGGTTTAATCTCTAGCCCAAAACACTTTTGGGCTATTAACCCAATTAATTAAGAAACAAACATTATCCATTATTAATTTAATTTCTCAATTAATATCTCATATTAATTAAGCATAAATTAATAATAAAACCTTTCATTGAAATTAGATTTCATGATATGCTATAATCATTGCATTAAGCATAAATCCAATTTCATCAATCTCAATTAATTGATTAAACTCTTTAATCAATAATTAGATTGATATAGTTAGAGATTTGTTAAAACCTTTTAGGTGTGACTTACTAGGTCCATGTCTAATTGGCAATGGGAACATAATGTCAACACTTGACATTATTTGAAACTCCTTTCAAATCTAAATGTGAAAATCTCAATTATTCACATTTAGTTCTCATAAGTTGTGAGTGACCCCTAGCATCGATATCACAACTACCCAATTAGATATGAATGTATTTATTAATTCACACGAACCTTTTGATTATAATTGACGTGCACTAAAATACTTTCATTAAAAGATCTCGACATAGCCTAGAGTCAAGGATTAGTCAAACTCTAATAGCTATATCACTTAAACTCATCTCAAGTTCTATTCTTGATAAAAACATAACAAATACTAGAAACTCTTTCTAGTACTGAAACTCTTTCAGTCTGTTATGTTTGTCCTGACCAGGAACTCATTCATCAAGAAAAGACTTAGATAGTTCTAGATTTTATCCCAGTTCACTCAAGGTAATGAATCCTATCTTGGTTGAACACTCATCCCTACATTTGACTAACTAGAGCCACCATACTCCATATACCCATGTGTGGTTAACACAAGTATGTAAGCTGTAGTAAACTCTAACTCCTCAAATGTGGATGACCGTGTCACCTCAAGTCAAAGGACTATATGCACTATTATGACCTAGATTATGATCGTTGACTATAAGTGAATATCCATGCGATCATTAATCTAACGTCACTGCTCGATCCACCCATCACATGAGTATCCACATGTCTATTCTGATATCTCATATCAAGTAGCATAAGACTCACTACCTCCCACTATTAGTATCGCATACTAATCATAGAAAATAGACAGAGGTGATAGTCTAATTAATATTACCCAAATATTAATTATATGACTATGAAAAATTTATAGCATATGTACTAAATAAATTTGTAACTCATATTCTCAACTCTTGATAATAAATTTATTTAACATAATATTTAAAGGATAAATACTCAAATAAACAAACACTTTATTTAAATGAATATCTAATTGCCATTAGGAATAATTTATAATGTCATTTACATTATAAGAATGACACTATGGCACATCTATGCTAACAACTTGTTCCCCGCCTTTCGCCTCTGCTCATGGCTCCCCGCTTTTCGCCTCTTGTGTCTATGGATCAGTATGGTCTGTGGATCATTATTGCCCTGTTAAAGAAAGCTAAAACTTGTTCCTTTTTATCTTCCTGTACCGGAACAACAAAATTTGTCTTATCAAATTAGCAGAAGCTTCCTTTAAGCATCACAGGCGCAAAGAAGGCACGTGCATCGGAGCAACCCTTAAGTGCAAGTGATTGGTTCTCAATCACGTGTGATGGAGAAGTGCTCAAAGCTGCTACTGCAGTTGCCAATGTCAGAAGCTATGAAAAGTCTCAAAAGTTTAACACTAGCCCTGCCTATAAGCCTATGGAGAAGGTTGATGGTCCCAGCTTTGAAGAAAGTGAACCAGCTAAAGTAAAAATCTCTGGCTCGGATGCGAAGGAAGAGTATGGGTTGGCTGATCCAATAACATCTGAGATAAACCTACCTGTTGGGACCTACAAGTCCAGTTGGTTTAGATGTCTCCTGCTTAGAGTTTGGCTTTATATAGCTAAAGCTTTTAACTGTTCTGTTATATCCCCTTCCACTACGGACACGGTTGGAAATTATGCTATCATATATGTTTTAATGTTTAAGTAATGAAATCGTTGTTTTTGTTGTTCCCAAAAAAAAAAAAAGATTGCTGAGGTGTTAGAATTGCTAAAAAAAATTGTTGTATGTGAAGCATGTGAGTTATAAATATGAGAAGACAATAATACCCATTGAATCTTCATATCAAATTCATCTCCCTCTCACTTTCATCTCCGCTCCCTTTTATTCTCATTGA
>CATIWK010214123.1:0-26917 GCA_949634005.1 Mallotus japonicus
TAAGCCCATACCCAGTTTCCGAACCCGATCTTTAAAGACGGCTTCTGGGTACCTCCGTGAAATCTAGTTGCTGTAAGTGTGTCCTGGTTTTCATCCGGGTGGCAACTCCATCTCCAATAATGGGCCTTAAGCCCATCTTTGTATTTCCTAGCAGGCCTTAAGCTTGAACAGTGCCGTGGTCGCCAACACTTGGGCGCGCGCTAAACCCTGCCACCTACATTATCATACAAATTTATATTCCTTTTTACACTATAATCTAAACCTATAAGGTAAACTATTTTCTTAACAATAGTTTCTCCTTGTTAAAATATTTTTTTTAATTTTAATTGTATTTTAATCTATTGATTTTATTTTGCATTTATTTAACTTGAAATTCATTATTTTTATTTTAATTAAGTGTATGGAATTGAAGTTAATTGCAACAATAAGTGCCTAATTAATAATATAAAAGTAACCTACAAAATTAAAATTTTTATTAATTGAGAATAAAATTAGTTAGATTATAAGTGAATAATTAATTATATGATATTAAAATTAATTGTATTGAAAATTGACTAATTAATTATAAATTAATAATATAAAAGTAATTTATACAATTGAAGGTGTTATTAATTAAAAATTAATTAGATAGTAAGTAATTAATTAATTATACGAGATTAAAAATAATTATAATAATAAATGTCCAATTAATTATAAAATATTGAATATAAAATTAAAATTAAAACTAATTGTAATAATAAGTGCCTAATTAATTATAAAGATATTAAATTATAAAATGGAATAATATAAAATGGACTTGGTTATTAATTAAAAGTGACCAATTAAATATATTAGATTAAAATTAATTGCAATAATAAAGATTCAATTAATTATCAAGGTACAGTAAACTAATAATAAAATTAAAATTAAGACTAATTGTAATAATAAGTGGCTTATTAATTATATGAAATTTTCTAATGTCTCAATACGCTAAGCTAAAAAAATTATATTGTAGTATGTCTAAACTATTTGTATCTTTTTATATTTTTTAAATAACAGTTAATTTACATTCAAGTAAATATTAAAACAATATAAAAGTAGCATATAAAATTAAAATGATTATTAACTAAAAATTATAAACATTAGTTAAATAATAAGTGACTAATTAATTATGTAAAATTTAATTTAATTAAATGCCTAATTTATTATAAATTCAGATAATATAAAAGTAATTTACAAAATTGAAAAGGTTATTACTTATATATCAAAAAATTAATTAAATAATAAGCAATTAATTAATTATTTAAAATTAAAATTAATTGTACCAAATAAGTGACTAATCAATTATAAATTAGAAATATGTCAATGAAACTTTTTTTTTTTTAACCTGAAATATGATTTTATTGAAGATCATGAAAGAGAACATTAAGAATGGCAGGAGGAGGAGAATTCCAGACCAACAGATCAGACGTAGAATCGGCACCTCTAGCTAGGACATGGGCGACCTGATTCGCTGACCTTCTAACATGTGAGATTACACAACCTTGTATCTCATTACAAAGTATCTTACAATCTGAAATTACAAGACTATAGTGAGAAGCATCAATTTCAGCAAATGAAATTGATTGCACAACTAACAATGAATCTGTTTCAAGAGTAACATTTTGTATACTGCAAGAATGAAGCCAGCTCAAAGCTTCTTGAACTGAAATAGCCTCCGTCAACTTCACGTCTTGAGTCTCATGGAGTTTGTTCATCTGTAGATCTGCCATAAAACTGCCTGTGTAGTCACAAAGAACACAACCAATTCTCATATGTTTATGAACTGAAAAGAGGGCTGCATCCACATTGCATTTCACCGTTCCTAGAGCAGGTTTCTGCTAACGATCGTTGGTTATTAATTAAAAAATTAAAAAAATAACTACATGATAAGTGACTAATTAATTATATAAGATTAGAATTAATTGTAATATTAAATGCCCAATTTATTATAAATTTTTTAAATTTTTTCATTATATACTCTAATTGAACTCATTTAAAATTCAAGTTTCAAATATGATTTTGTTATGTAACGAATTGGAATACTTAAAAATAATTCGGGTTATTTACCAAAATATGGTAAAAAGGGAAACAAATTCCCATTTTATGGTAGTTTTAGATATAATTCCCGTTTTAGTGTACTTTTTTTTTTTATTAAAAAAAATGAAAACGCCATTGTTAATGGCGGTATTACCAGAAGACAAGCTTGACCACAGTCAAACCGCCATTACAAAAGGCGGAAGAAGAAGAAACAAATTTTTGTTGCAGAAAATGCAGCCTCCCACCACTGTCACAGGCGGTATGCTGCCTGTTTTGGACAAGCCATCACACTGCAGGGGACAAGAGGAGACAGAACATGCTGCTTTAACCCATACCGCCTTTCATAGTGGCGGTATGGTTACTGTGCTTCAGTGCAAATTAACTCATTTGTTTCCCTTTTCTTTCTGCTTCCGTTCCCTTCTGTAGCTGCTCATCTCATTTCCTGCACAACAATTTTTTTTCTCCCCTACAGCTGAGCCAATTTTTTTTATTTTTTTATTTTTTTTGTTATTCATCTCTTCCTTCTTAAAGATCTAAGGGTTACTGAAAAAAAAGGTAATTTGTAATTGATGTATTGTTATGTTTTTTGAGAAATTTATTACTTGTATTAAGTGAAATAAATGTTATATATTTTATTTTGAAATGTATGAAATTTTGTTTATTTAGGTAAAAAAATATATTAGAAAGTCAGTTAAAAAAAATGTAAATAGTTAGGGTTGCAAATTTTTTATTTTTTTTACAGAATTTTGTTTATATAATTTGTCAATATTTTATAATTATTAGCTTATATGTTTGTGTTTTTTTTTTAATAAGGTGATAGTGAGGAGGTGAAAATTTAAAGCCACAAAAGGTATGTTTAGTTAATAATTAAATTATTTAATATGTTGATTAGTGGAAAAAAATTGTTATATTTTGTTGGATATAATTGTTGTTAATTCATATTGTTGGATATAATTGTTGTTAAAATATTTGTGTTGAATTTTTATTTATTGTTTTTTTGGTTAATTAATTAGATAGTAAGAATAATTTATATCATTTCTTTTTTATATAAGTTTTTATTATGTAGTAAATGAAATTTATATTATGATAGCATGTAGTTAATATTTTTATATATTGTTTTATTTTGTTAATTTTTTGAAAATTTTTTTATTTTGTTAATTCATTAGATAGTAAGAATAATAAAAAATATTTAGTTAATATTTGTATATATTGTCTTATATATGTTGGACTTAGTTAAAAAATTATTACGTTAATTAGTTAAAATTAATTTTTATTTACTTAGGTATAAAAAATGATTAGATACTTAGTT
Organism: Mallotus japonicus; assembly: GCA_949634005.1. NCBI lineage: Eukaryota > Viridiplantae > Streptophyta > Magnoliopsida > Malpighiales > Euphorbiaceae > Mallotus > Mallotus japonicus. The sequence continues at coordinate 3,368 of CATIWK010214123.1, forward strand.
TAAAAAATAATGTAATTAGTTAGGGTTTAAAATTTATAGTTATTAGGTACAATTTTTTTTAAAAGATAGTTAGTGAATTATATTTTATTGTCTTAGATATTATTTTTTAATATAATTTGTTAGATATAAAAAATGATTAGATATTTAGTTTACAAAAATAATATAATTAGTGAGGGTTTAAAATTTGTATATTTATATTAGTTAGAGAATTTTTTTTATATAGTCATGGGATTATTTTTTTTTGTCTTATATATTTTTGTTTTTTTGATATAATTTGTGAGATTTGGTAAAAATATTAGATACTTAGTTTAAAAAAATATTGTAATTAGTTAGGGTTTCTAATGATGATTTATTTGTTATTAGTTAAAGAATTTTTTTATATAGTTAGTGAATATATATATTTTTTTGCTTAGTGAATATATATATTTTTTTGCTTGTAAAAATAATTTGTGTTGATTTATTATTTATTGTTTATTTGGTTAATTAATCAGTGCCGTGCACGCCGATGAGCTCCCGCTCCAACAGCTCCACCTGCCAGTGCTACATGTATTCCCGTTCCTCTGCCACACTCTGTTCATACTGAGTTCCAAGCAGGACCTTCTACCCAGGGCGTCACCACCACCTCATCGATATTAGTGTCAGAAGTTTGTCCATCAGGCACTTCATTCATTTCTCCCCCTCATTTTTCTTTTACTTTAATTTCAGCGGAAATTTTTTGACCTTTTTAATTACAGTTCCTTCAATATTATGCACTTTTTTTTATTATTCACAAATATTAATAATACATGTTATTATTATTTCAAATAACCTATTTTATATTAAATATTTAACTTAAATAACCTACAAAATTTATTAATAATAATAATAATTATTATTATTATTGTTGACAATCATTATACAATTAGGGAAATTTTAGGGTTACTTTGATTTTTACTTACTTTCATTTTACTTTGTTTTATTCACTATTGGATGAAAGTGTATTTTCTCATCCAATGGTGGCTATTAACAAAATACATTTTACTTTGTAGAAATGAAAATAACCCTAGAATGCACCATACAATTATTAGTGAATAACTAATTAATAAAAAATAGCATAATCATCACCAAATCATTACTTACATAATTATAATATTATGTAAGTTAAACTAATCATTTGCTCTATTATTACATGGCTTGTTTCAAATCAACTGCACCTTCTCTCCCTTCACGTTTCAAAAAAAAAAAAAAAATAAATAAATAAAGACACTCACACCGCCATTGCTTGTGGCGGTATGTACATAAAGCCACTGCCAGTGGCGGTATGAGGACAACTTCCTAAAAGTACCCTAAAATGAGAAATTCTTTTACAATTAACCCAAAAAAAGGAATTATTTCTAAAACTATCCTAAAATGGTAATTTTTTTTCTTTTTTACCATATTTTGGTAAATAATCCAAATAATTCTTAGAAAAAATAAGAAATAACATATATTAAATACACAATTTTATAATAATAGTATATATAATACTTCTCCAATAATTAATTATTTGTCTAATTTATTTCAATTTACAGTTAAACATTTTACTTGAAAATTTTGTCAAAAAAATTTATATATTTATATGTAACAATTTCTTATATTTTAAATTGATTAATAAAAAATTTATAATAAAAAATTAAAAATAACCATTATACAACATAACAAAAGAATCAATTATTTATATGTCTTATTTCAAGAGTTAAACCATTATTAGTTATTTATTAAATTAACAAACTAAAAAAATTTAATATAATAAACAATAAAAATCTAAATAAAAAATTTCCTAATATTTAAAGAACATTCATCTATAAGAATATGATTATTGACATTGTTTTATGAAAAAACAAAAACATAAATTATTTATGTGTTGTTAGTGAAATATCTAAATAATAAGATTTTATTAAAAACATTAAAAATAATATATTAAAAGTTTAATATATTTTTTATCTTATTAATTTCAATATTCATGATTTTGAAAATGACTATACGCCCGGATAGTCAAATAGAATTGCAAATTATTGCTATATTGTATGTATTTACTATTATTTTGACAAAAATTAATTTTATAATATAAATTTAATTTGAAAATGTCTAGTTGCAACATATATCACCATTGATTACTAATAAAAAAAAATGTGTTTTACATTATTTGAAGTTTATATATTACTGATTCATAACAAATAGTCTAATAATATATAATCATACATTAAGAGTTTCATTCTCATTATTTTTAATGTTTATCCAATATGAAGTATTTTAAAATTAGATTGTGAAATTTTTTATAGAAAACTTCCATTATAAAAAGATAGGATGTGATATGGACATCAGGTCTTACTATCAAAAACAGATCTTGGGAATTTAATTGGGATACAAATTTAAAGTTAAGGAGATTTAAGTGAGAAACTAAATGTTAAAAAAAGCATTTGTCTAAACTCTTTTCTAGCATTTCTTCTCTCCAAGTATTGCTTCTTCCTCTTATTCCCTTTGGCTGTGAGAATTAATTTCTGGCAAAAATTTCTAATCATTTTTTGCCAGAAATTGATCATGTGCTTTCTTGTTATATATATATTATATTATTTTGTTTGAATAAGTGTTAGTTTTTCTAGATCTAAGGTTAAATCTCTATTTAGTTGTCCTTCTGTGAGAGTTTTGCTTTCTTTCAATAAGAGATTTGTGGATTTAGAAGGAAAATATCATCTTTGTACTTGCATTGATGGAGAAGAAGACAACATTTACCTTGAGAAAATTTTTGATTTGATTTACCCATTATTTAAGATTTTCTTAATAATTTGCAAAATGGTTTTGCCACACTCATTACTGCGATGAGGATGTTGGAGTACTGGTTCGGTTTACCATCCAAAGTTCAAGTTCCTTTAGATTAGAAGTTAGCTTTTTCATTTGCCAAATTATATATCTTCTTAATGCGGAACCCATATACCGGTGTGTTTGTAACTTTATTTTCTTCATTTTCTTCTTTTACGCTTTTACCGGTGTGTAAGAGTAAGATTTTTTGCTAGAATTTGTATTTGTTGTAAAAATCTTGCTCCCTTCCTTATATTTTATCCTTTTTAATGATATATTTTCTTGTTGCCAAAAAAAAAAAAAAACTAAATGTTTAAAACAATAGTAAGAAATGGTGCAAAAATTAGGGACAGAGAGTGAAAATTATCCTTGATTTGCTTTGTTGCCATTTCTATAACTTAATGATTTAATTGCACTAAAAGGGACAATGAGGATTAACTTGAATATTGGAGAAAAGGTTAGGGATGATTTTAGCCTTACATTTATGCTTTATGTTTTTACGAAGGAAGTAACAAGTGTGCAATAGTTGTCAGTCACCAGTACAACAAACTGAAACTGCTATTCTCTTTCTCATCCCAACGGACTAAAACCGATGCTCTTCATTTGCTTAGGGTTTTACAGTACCTTTTTCAACTAAAGAAGAAAAAGATTATCAGTAATTTATAATTAGCAATGATTCGCTCCATACTGAAGTTATCAAGACCAGCCACTGCATTTGCTCGATCATCACCATTGAGATTGATTCATGACGGAACTAACGGTCCATATGCAAGCCCAGTTGCACTTCAGATGATTGATTACGCTCTCTCTTTATCAAAATCTCAGAAATCAGGTTTCTTTTTTCTGGGTTTATTTATTCATCTATTTATCAATAATTCTCTTCCCTGATTTCATTTTCCAATTGGCATGTAGAATTAATTCAATTTCTTGTTTTCTTTCTATATGTGCATGTAGAGGAATCTTATGGGCAGGCTATGTTGGTATTGGAGCAGTGTTTGTCCTCTCAGTCAAGTGAGGGCCAGGATATTGTCGCCCAAAATTCCAAGGGAATGGTCCTGCTCGCAATGTCTAACTTATTATATCAAAGGTTTTTTTTTTTTTTTTTTTTTTTTTTTTTTAATAAAATGTTGTTTTCGTTATGCATATTAGTTTAATAAAATGGAATATTTTTAAAACTGTGTTGATCTTAGAATGATTTTATGTAGAGAAAATTATAATGAAGCAATGGAGAAGCTGCAGGAGATTAAAGATTTAACGTGCTCTTCTTTGGGTGCTAGAGGTAATATATTGCTGTATCTAATACAAAGGTTCTAGCTTTTCTGGCTATGTTATCATGTTCAGGTCCAGTTATGAAAAGGATATTGATTAGAGTTGTGGTTTATGTTGTAGTTGCTGCCATGGAAGCTCATGTGGGTCTCAAATTAGAGTTGGGGCATGTAAGTTGTTTCATCTATTCATTCCAAGCATTTTTTGAATTTCTGGGTTTTGCTATTTAGAATTTAAAATTTATCTGGAGGTTCTTCACCCTATATAGGATGATGCTTCACCAGTGCTCGCAGATAAATGCTTGGAACTACTGGGAAAAGATGAACATGATACTGCAGGAGGCGTTGAGGTTGCAAATGCTCGAGCTAAAGCAGTTAAAGGGCTAGTTGACCTTGTCTGTGGGAATCTTGGATCAGGTGCACCTCAGAGCATTGTGGCATTTACTTGTTTCATTATATTAGCTGAATGCTTTTCTGCTTCTGTGCAGCTGAGTCACTATTTCAAGGATTTAAGGAAAGTGAAGGTTTTGTTGGTGAGCGTCTCTTTTTGTTCTGCCGACTTTTTAGGGTGTGCTGTTATACCATATGCTAATGTTGTCAACGTTGTATGCAGGACCTGCTGTATTATCATATGGAGAGTTCTTGCATACCACAGGAAACTTTTCTTTGGCAAAGGACCTGTATAAAAAAGTTATTAATGAGGTGGCTGAAAAGAAAGACTTCACTGACATAAATACCTTAGCAGCTTGTAATATGGCTTCAGAGGAAGTTCTGCTGGCTGCTCTCTGTGCCTTGGGGCAGCTTGAGGCACATATGGGGTAAGCTAGACTGCTTACCTTTTGTTGGAAATTCGTGCTAATTGGATCTTTCGATGCAGTGATGCCATAGGTACTAATTACCCAAAACTTATTTCAGAAAATTTAATGATGCTGAGGAGACATTGACAAAGGCACTGAATAAGGCAGAACAACGTTTTGGTGTGTTAATTTGTGGTTTTCTTATTAATTTCAAATAATCTGGAATTCATAGAGTCAATTTATGTATTAGCATATCTATTATCTGCAAGTTTTGTGGTTTTATTCATGTCTTGTAGGTTCTCGTCATCCCAAGATTGGTATAGTTTTAACTTGCCTGGCTCTCATGTTTCGACATAAAGCAGTACAAGAGCGCTCAAGTTCTCTGTTAATACAAGAGGTCAGTACCTCTGTGTGACCCATATATATAATCTGGCAATCTTATTTAATACCTATGCTTTACTCCATTATCCATCATTGTTTGTTGTCTGCACTTTGCAGTATTAAGTCTCATGCCAAAAATCAATTTAGTTAGTTGGATTTGTCAATTGTGTCTTGTTCCTTACAAATGCATATTTTGATTAGAGGAACTACTGTGGCAAAATAAGGTGACTTTGGTTAGATCCTAATTAGTTTGAGTAAGCTTACAAGGCCATTACCCAATTGTTTTACAGAAGAATGCCAGAATGGTTGGGTCTATGAAAACCTTCTTCTCTGTCGCTGTCTTTCTCCCATGCACACACTCTTTCTTCATTGGGATGCTCATTTATTGCCTCAAATTGTCAATTCTGCTATTGCATAACTGTCACTGTGTTGTGTTACGGTTTCAATTTTTTCACTGTTTTGCAATGTATGTGGTATCGTATTATTTCAGGGACTTTATAGGAGGGCAATAGATCTGCTGAAAGCTCCATCACTGGACTCTGAAGGTACAGGGATTTTTTTTTTCCCTTTTCTTAGTCCTCCTGTTTAAATAGTTGTTTTTTCTTTTGTCATTTGTGTGATTGTTGTTTTTCTGATTGCATAGGCAGTGTGATGATGGGAAGTCCAAGGAGGGATATTGTTGCCCTTGCAAGAGGTATGATTAGGCATTCTCTGCTTTTTAAGTCTTCTCAAATTAGTCTTGTATTGATACTCAATATTTGGGGACCTTATGGTTAATCAATTAATCAAACCTTAGTATTAACTTTTTTCTCCCCTTGAATATGAGATGATCTATGAAATTGGATCATTGACTTCTAGAATCATTTTAACCTGTTGCCTTCATGGGTTTTGTGGATGTAAGTTAAGGTGTCAAAATTTTCTGCATTAATGAATTTGCAGAATTCACCCTGCAGAGGTCTTATGGTATAGCGTTCACTGCCTTCTAAATTGTGTTTTTAGATAAGGCTTGATACAATAATAAAAAGTTGATCTATTTCCTCCAGGATAACCAATTTATCAAACCTTAGCCTTCCCCCTCTTGAATGTGAGGTAGCATATGAACCTGCATCATTTTATTTCTGGAATTAATTCAACACTTTGCCTGGCCATGGGCCCTGTGGTTGAAAAAATGTTGAACTTGCATCAGTTGTATGAATGAATGAGTTGTTCTTGTTTAGAACCACAAATGATGTCAGGGGTGGCAAAATCATGTTCATTCTAATTGGGGGTGCTTATCTCGAATTGTATGGCTGGTATCAACAGGTGGGTACGCTGAAGCACTTTGTGTTCAACAAAATAGAAAGAACGAAGGAGAAAAGATGAAAAGATGGGCAGAAGCTGCATGGAGAAACAACCACTTTTCGCTAACTGAGGCACTGAAAATCTCAGAATCCTCCAAGAAGCTGCCTGTTGTAGATACTCGAATTGGTAGAGCCATGTAATTTCTCTTTCCAGGGGCACCAGCAGTTCAGTGTCAATTTACAATACCTCAAAAGGAAGTGACGGAGTATCCTGAGGCATGAATGCATATTCTTTTTTGGATGTGGCAAAAATAGTTCAGGAGTCAATTTGATGTACAGCACAAGTATGTGCCATAAATTGCACTGAAGGCATGAAAGCATCAGTTCCACGGCACTATGCAGCATTTGAAGTTCGATAACATCAAGTACCTATGTAATTTTAGAGTTTGATAGCTTCCATGGCGCTGTGAAAGTGTCACTTCCATAGCGCTATGCAGCACTTTTGTAATTTATCCATATAGTTACTCTCTCTCCTCTTCCAATATCCGTTTTCACATTGTTTTCATATCTGAACGGTGTGAGGGATCACAATATAGCTGAACTGATCAATTCAGTAACAGATTCATCTGGAATGGTGTCTGGCATTCGAAAGTAGGTGTCCATCTTTTTTTCAAGAAGTAGCATCGTTGGTACAAGAATTCTAATAATAACACGGTTTTTCCAGAGGTTGACTCTATTGAGTGATCATGTTATAGCTAAGCTGAAACTAATGTTGGTGTTGCTGTGGTAATTTAGGTAAAATAATAATCTGGCCAATGTCTCATAATTCAGAATCATGCACAAGGATCAAGCAAATATTTGCAATACATCAATATATACTCTTAAAAAGGTACTATGTATTTACCAAAATATAGCCAAGCCATCGAAAGAGCCTGTAAAGAAGTGGAATGTACGTGCACAACAGGGAGAAGAAGGAGACTGATAGATTAAAAAATGCAAAATGCAGACCGCCGAAGAAAAATTTTCATAAAATTACAATGAAGTTAGGAGTGTTGCTGGCACATACAAATGCATAAAGATACAGAACAGAAACAGTTGCAAAGTATTATGATCTCAGGTTACAAACAGAACAGATTACACAAGCAGGTTGTATACCTTCAGAGAGGAATATCAAGACCTTTCCCAACTTCAACTCCAATCACCTGAAGTATTCCTTTATTCAATATCTGAAATTCCAAAACTAACATGAAACTCTTGGCCCAAAAAACAAAACCTGAAGAACTCCTCCTTTTAATTCAAATTAAATATGGTAAACAGGAACAAGAGAAAAAGAAAACTCACCAACTCTACAATGAAAACTCCAACGAGACCAATCATACAAGCTCTAGAATTCCATACTTCTGCAGTACTAGTAAATCCAAGAAATGGTGGTTCGAATTTTGGCTGCACTTTTGGCAATTCCACCTGAAAAAGGAACACCCAATTATTTCTTTCAGTTCCCTTTACTCATAATCAACAAAGCAACAACAATAATTTACTTAAAGATGAAGGAGAACGTACACCAAGAGGAAGCTTTGCAGCTCGAACATTTAAAGAGAATGTCTTCTTGGGGATTCTGCTAATTTGAGCAGAATTCTTGAAAAGCAACAGTTGCTGCTGTTTATTTGGAAGTAAAGATGACGAGATTAAAGTCACAGTAGCCATTATTATTTTTTTTCTTGTTCTTCAGTTCTTGCAAAATGCAAGCGTGGCTGCATTTCTATACATTATCTTCTCCAAACTGCGCGTGGTGGTGCGCCCTGCGCATCGTGCCACTGGTCCACTATCAAGTTTTGTGGTGGATATGACTCCCAGTTGTATACAGTTTGGAGTTTACGTTAACATACAATTGCAACACTCGACACTATAGATGCATCAAAATTGTATTTCTTTTTTTTCCCTCGAATTTGAAAGTAATTGCAACTCCTCAAGTATTTCTTTTCTTTGAATTTATACTTTTACTTTTATTTATTTTGTTAAGAAATCTCATTGTTGAAATGTGAAGCATGCCAAAAATTAATAAATGGTTAAATGCAATCCAAATAAGAAAGTTAAAAAAATATTTTTATTGATTAAGGTTTATGGGTGCTAAAAATTATAATATTTTACAAATTTATTTCAAATTTTAAAATTAAGTAAAATGTTTTAATTTAGCCAATTGTTTATCAAACAATTTTAGCATAATGTAAATTTTGACTAATTTTTTTTTTAAAAGTGCACATATGTGCTACAATAAAATTACAAATACATTTTTACTAAATTTGTAATTATATTAAAATTATAAGTAAATATATTTTTACTAAATTTTAAAAGTTAAATTAAATATCTATATATATATATATCATGGTGTATTCTATTATTACTTTATTTTTTATAAAGTAAAATATAACTTGGTAATAATCACCATTAGATGATGAAATACACTTTTATCTAATAGTGATAAAGACAAAATAAAACAAAAGTAACTAAAAATCAAGTAATGATAGAATTTTCCAATATGTTAAGTCTTTATTAGTAAACAAAAGAAAAAATCAGAAATCAAACCCGCGACTTATAGAATATATCCATACTTTAATGGAACTTAGTGTTATTTCGCCTTTTAAACTTGTACCGTAATATGATTTAGGGGTCATTTGTTTCATCAAAGGTAAGAGTAAAAATTGGATTCAAAATGAGTGATTTTTATTTTTAGTATTTAGTTGGTTAAAATTTATATATATTGGAATGAGAATGAAATTCTTCATCAATCGGAATCACTATTCCCTTAATAACCATAAAGAATGAATCCTAATTCTATGAAATCAAGTCAAATTAATTATAAATTAGTCAAATAAATAATGAAATGAAATATATAAAATTAATAAAAATAATTATCAAAATATTTTATTAAAGAATATTTATTAAAATAATAAACAAAATTTATAATAATTTTGAAAATTTATAATAATATTTCAGTAAATATTTATTAATAATTTTAAAAATGATTTTTTATAATAGTTAATTATAATGCTAATTTAATATATAAAAATAATTAAAAAATATTTTCATGTACAAATAATATTAATTTTGATTCCAATTCCAATCCCGTATTGTACCATATAATTTGTTAAAATTTTTCATTCCATGTGTAGTTCTCCTTCATTCTAATTTTTTATTCCAATTCCAACTCCAATTTGGAGTATGAATCAAATGATATATGTACATACCCTTCTTTCTTGTAGGTTCCACTTCCTCCATTACCTACTCATTTGGATGCGCAATGGCTTGAATCAATGTAATCCTTTTTATGATGAATAACAGAAATATCCTGATTATACTCATCGATTAATTGTGCCTCATACATATTATGATTATGTTTATGCGTATTTTTATGTTTATATCTGTGTGGCCTAATGCTTTACCTCATATGTTATGATCGTTGTGCTAATTTATTCTTTTTGTGCAATTAAATTATTTATCTATACTTGCGGTTGGTTTGCTAGAAGGCGTTTTAGACAAGCGCCAGACGGATAAATAAAAAAATTCGGACAACCCAAACCGTATATAATCCTTGAAAAGCTTTAGAGCTTGGATGAGGAAAAGAGAAAAACATATTGATCGATATTACAGATGAAATTAGCAAGTGAACATTTTGCAACCAAGCAACAGACAATTTCATTTGTCAAACAACCTGCTGCAGGTATAATATTATTGAAGCATAAAAGTAAACTTGCATAAAAAGAAAAAGGTTAATTTGCTGCAACTGAATCTACGTACCCACTTGGTGGGTGCATTAGCAATTATTTCTGCTGCAGCAAACATAGGCTAATGAATTACAGCCTTATCACCCTGTTTAACAGATACAAATAAATTGTTAGATAGATCATGTTATTTTTCCTTTGAAGAACATCGTTCAATCTCTACTTAGTTTGTTTCCCTCTTTCTTTTCTTCTGGTTTGATTCGGCATTGTTATTTGATGATGTTACCTTAAAGAGAGACAGATCAACATGGCCATCATAAACATCAATGCGCTCTGCCAATAGGACTGTCACAGGACTCGAAGGGTAGTAACTAGAGTTCCCACAGGCTACTACGTTGTACAGCCGATTAGCAAGTTTAGCTTTCAAGATGTTATGGCATTTCACTATTTCATCCTAGTAGATTGACAAAATATTAATTCAGACAATGTCTTGATTACTTCCTATATATATATATATTTATATGGTTTTAAAATCTTTACCTTTTGATCTTGATCGTAGAACCCTGTAATACCAGCCGGGTGGGTTTTGCACTTTGATAGAGCTAACTCTTCTAGTCCGCACCGTAGAGCAGAAACAGCAACTACACTTGGTCGATGTTCTACCAAATCACAATCTGCATAATTTGACGATTTAAAATTTTTGGACTTTGTAGAATCATTAATTTGTTAGAATCTAGTATCTCAGTTCTGTCATGTGTCGTACATATTTGTTCCAATAAAAGAAGAAGTGGCTAAGCATTATTATCTTATAAGTGTTAAAATATAAAAAAATCCTATTGTCTTCTCTCTTGTTCTAGTGTTGAAGTCAAGAGTCAAGACTAGAATACTATCATAACATCTCTAAACATTTTTCTTGCAATTTTTAGCTCTACCCGGATATTTTATATTTTACCAATAAAAATAAAAGTACAATACATATTTGTACATTACAAATTTAATTATGGACCACGATACGTATAGTGGGTCACGGTATATGATAATTTTTTTTTATTGAAATTCCTATTTTGGTCCCAAAAGTTTTTCCAATTTTTTTTGAAATTTCTGTTATCTTTTGAAATTTCAATTTTTTAACGATTAATTAAACTGATGGAATCTAAAAACTTAAAATAAACTAGGTGAGCCTCTCATGCTATAATTTAAACACCTATAACTTTTAACTAATTTATTTATTTATTATTATTGTAATAATAAAAATAAATGAGAGGTAAAAAGGTAAAATATCGCAAACAGTGATACACTATTCATGTAGCTAGTTGCGACATTAATTATTACCCTTTAATTAATCCGTGTAAACACCCGATAAGAATTTTCCTAGTTTTTCAGAATGTGTGCATTAACAGTACGTCTTATGTAAACCCCAAACAAAGGGGAAAAGAAAAAGCATAGATACCTAGCATAGTTCCAAGAAGTAGCTCTGTAACTCGGGCAACTAATAAGTCTTTTTGGTGATGAGATTTCAAGAAGTCACTGCTCATCATCATCACCATCGTTAGCAGCAGCTCCATATAGGAATAAGCAGTGGTAGAGCCAAGGCGCCATCCTAATGCCTGTAACAGCATCAGTTCCATTCGCTGGAGTGTGATTGATTCAAATGTGTGATCCATGTCCTCCATCTTCAACAGCCATCACAGTAGATGCATAGATGTCGTGATTGTGGTGATATATTGCAACAGGATAGTTGATAATAATTACTGTATATATAAATAATAATCACCTGGAGTTCATGCAAGGAAGGAGGAGATATCTCATTAAATTTTGAAGCAACAGACAGGCAGGCCACAGAGAGTAATTCAACCATCCAATTCTTCCATCCCTATATGCAAAATATGATCAGAATCAGTTCTAAATACGAACATAAAACATTCAAAAAGAATAATGATTATTCTTACATGGCACTGATTGATGGACATAAACCGATCAAGATAAGTAGCTGCATTGAAAAGGGTCGTGAATGAGAGATCCAACCGACTGCGAGACTGGCAAAAAATGAAATGCATTAGAGGGGGCAGAAATTATCATCAAGTTGTATAAAAGACTGCGTGAGAACCCACCTTGATAAGCCATTGAATAGCTTTGATCCTGACCAAAAACAATTCCTTAGACCGAAGACGCTCAAAGTATCCTTTTTGGGGCATGTAACTCAACTCCTTTTCTAAGCATAAAGAAAGAGCCTGCTCACAGTCTTCTTTGGTCGTATAAAAAGAACCATTATTATTATTATTGTAGCCTTGTACATTACTATTCCTGCTCTGAATTTGAGCACAGCAATTAGAAGCAGCAGTACTACTACTAGGACTCGAAAGCCACACCTCATCACAAAGCAACCCCTCCATAATTAGCTAGACTCTGAAAGAAACTGTTACAAGCATGTACAACTATATATAGCATGTAATGTTCAGTGTAAAATTAACTGGGTAGTGGCACAAGGAAATTTTCTGACATGGAAAAAAAATCAGCTTTGAATAATTATAAACTTAGCACAAAAAGGAATTAGGGTAGGTGAGTTGAGGTGGTTAGAGGATCAATAGAGGAAGATATATAATAAAAAAGAAGAGACCACCCTCATGAATAGGGGTAAATGCTGCATGCATGGATGGAGTTTTTTTTTTACTGCAGTAACCAATTGCGTGAACGCACGAGGATGATATTGAAGATCGAGTCTCTTTGCATAAATGTACACACCCTTCTTCAGTATCGTGAATGAGCAGTGTATCTAGTGTAGTGTCGTTATGTTTTAGATTAGCAGTTGACGGCATCCACCATCACCACCACCATAACTAGTTAACTACCAAAGAACTTGGAGTAGGGGAATATATTTTAGGCCATTATGGGCCATTTTTTTTTGTCACGTAAGTTGTTGCCGTTTTCCAGCTGGTAATGGACCCACGTTTTAACCATAGACAACTGCTTTTACTACTCAATGACATTAAAGTACACTTGTTTCGTGATCTCTTGGGGGATTGTTTGAGAGACTCTTTTCTCACCTTTCTTTCCAGTTATTTAAAAAAATAATGCTTTTTTTTTTCCTTTTTAATTTGTTCATATTATGTGACTACTCTTTTCTATTTGCATCTTGTAATTGTGAAAAAGGAAAATTGAGACCAGAACAATCAACAACATCCCATTTCTGCTTTATATCAAGGCATGGTTAATTGTCATCTATACAACCTAATCAGTTCAATCTCGGCTCAGGAGCTACTGCAGTCGCCATATATGACTGTCACCAGCATTCTTCTACTGCCAAACCAAATTGTTGCTGCTAGCATCCATGCTGCTTTACAGTTTCAAGCCTTTTAGAAACTGATGCAGCTTATTTCCCAAGCAAATGTTAGTGATAGAACCCTGTTTTTACACTTCAATGCACAATATCTGCGTCAATATTATGTTGCTATACATTAAATAAAATGCAAATATCTTTTAACAGGTAACAGATGCATAGAAACAAATGCTGCTTTTTCCTAACAAATAAAAAAAATAAAGAGTTTTGGATGATCCAAGATCTTGACGATCAGACATGAATGGGATACAATATAATAATGCCTGTTCTTCAATGATGAATATTTCTAATCAGCATACATGTATGCTTAAGAAGACAGGTATATTTTGATAGGAATACACTCTGCCCCAGTAAATTCTTCCTGATTTTCAGAGATGTTTATCTGTGAATTACTCTTCGCTCAAGATGGTAGCTCACCTGAAGTCAACCGACTATCTTCCATTCTATTGCAACTCATAAGACGAAAAACTGAAGCCTGAACGTCCCTCATTGGTGGATTTCAGTTCAAGCTTCTGGAATGGACTGCAGGATGATTCAGGTGCAAATTTCATTAACCAGTTTGTTCAAAAGGGCAGAAAATTAAAATAATGGATGTAAGGCATCAGGACCAATGTACTTGTTTAAAGCACATCAAATTTCAGTGCATTTATACTCCCCATCATTGACATTCTGTATTGTGATGATAGCAGCAGTTACACTATGTAACATGAAACAGAACAAAGGGAAAAAGACATTGAAATACCTGCTATTAGGATCATAATAGAAGCCATTGATGGAGCCATCAGTGCAGGAGAAGCAAACATAGTAAAACCCAGCTATGGTTAAGCCACAGTCTGTTCCAACATTGACAAAATATTGCTCTTTCCATCTCTATAAAGAATCACATGCAAATGTATATTAGTGGTACACGAAAAATTGAAAAATTTTTCATCAAATGATGAAATGATTAAGAGTATATGACCATGAATATGTGTGGGTAATTACTCAAGTCCAAAGATTTGCCACCATCAACCTCCACTTGGCCCTACAAAGTTTGTAGAACAGGTCAAAGTCAATCTAGTGAGCAAATATTTCTGAATATGAACATAAGTTCTCTGACTTCTTACTAAGAAGGGAGAAAAAGATGAAAACTTTGTCCAATGCCTTATATCATCCTCGCGTCTGTTGAAAACATCTCGAACTAATTAAAATGAAAAAATGCCATTTACATTCAGCAATTATCTAACAATAAAAAGAAGAAAGAAACATACGAAGCTTCCCACTTTCCAGTGAAGAATGTATAATTCTTGCCATCAACAATCTCTCCTTCCCAGAAGGTTACTACCTGGCATATATAACATATAATCAAAGTAAATTTCAAACAGAAGACATAAATAAATCCTACATCACTTGTTTCCCAGATTCAAAACCAGAAATCATTTGGTTGAATTTTTTTTTTTACAGAATTCTATCCCTTTGACAAAGTCCATAGAAATTCTAGTCCCGCCCTAATCATGCTGGGAAGCTGAATTGAAAATCCCACATATGGAATAAAGATTATGTGGCATCTTTCTGCCCCAAAAAGTTGAAAACAAAACCAGACAATCTTTGAAAAACCAAAAGTGAACTTTACTGAAAAATGAAAACACAGCGGTAAATAATCATCTAAGGATGTAGATATTAATCAGGTCAACCAAGTATAGCAAATTAGTAAATGTGAACACAAATTCTCAAGAAAAAAACCAGCTTTCATCACTACATTTTAATGAATTAAAAAATCAATCAACCCCATTTCTCTGCTCAACGAATATTAGAAAAACATCATCCGGTTTGAGGAAAGAAGATGCTTACAGGTGTGTCAGCCATAGGAACATTGAGAGCTTCCATAGTGCCACATAAGTAACCATGATCAAGATCACATCCTTGAATACGAACATTAACTCTCCATGCTTCCTCTTTCTGCATATTAGAAACATTCTGGGTACCAGAAAATCCCTGATTAAAAAAAAAATCTCGTCTTAGGCCCATCTTTAACTCTTAATTCAATTACCAATTCTTTGGTAACTCTAAAATGAGCCATAACTGCAGCAGCAGCAGCAGCAAGAACCACAATAACGTTGTTTCATAAGTAAAAGAGAAGAAGATTGTTATTTATTATTATGATTGAAAAACCTGTCCAACGCTCAACAGTGAACAAAACTGTGGTGAAGTCTGCCCAGAATTTGCATCTTTTACCAGCAAAAAAGCACTACATGTTAGAATCAAATGCACAAAACCCTAATGAAATATGCATAATTTTCAGGGAAGAAGATTTATATTTACCTGGAACTTGAGAAGGTGCAGAGGTCTCCACAACTCTGACTGGCATTTTTAGTAATAATGGGATTAGATTAAAGCTTAATCAATTGATGTAACTGACTCTCTTTCCTTTGTTCCTTCCCTTTGCGAATTTCTTCCATATCCCTAAAGGAGTTCCTTCTCACTCATGAGGACATAATCGTCTTTCCAGCTCTTTTTCTTTTTTTTTTTTTCATTATTTTGTTCTTAATTTTTATTTTAGAAAAAATGAACATTATTTTTTTTGGTCAAGGAAAAAATGAACATTATTAGTCGAAATATCCATGACAAATTGGATCCAAGTTAACATTGGATTTTAAATTTTTTATTTTAATAACATTTTTAAAAAAAAAAAAAATAGATCATACTGGATTTATCTTAAAAAGTTTTTAACCTTTCACAATTAAATCCCATAAAGCAGATAAAATTTTAACTTTAATGGTTAATTAAGAAAAAAATATTTAGACTAATCAATAAATTTTATAATTTTTTAAAAATATATTATCACCTAATTATAAAATTTTTAACCCTACATATTAATTTTTAATTTTTTTAATTTTTTATAAAAATTTATATAAAATTTCCTTAAATTTTTTATAAACCTAAAATTTTTTAAAACTTTACAAAGTAAACATATGTTTTAAAAAAATTCATTAATTTTAATTATTTTTGGTTAGTCAACTATTAAAATTAAATTGATGAGTAAAATTTTATTATTGAACTATTAAAATTAAATTATAAATAAAATTGAAAAATTTTTCATATGTATATTACTTGATTCTCAAGTTTTAAAATTTTGAAGTCTAATTTTTAAAAAAAAAAATTTAAAAAATAAAAAATTTTAAAATTGTTTCAATAAATTATTGTATAGGCTAAAATGTTTTAAAACTTTATAATTAGATGGTATATATTTTTTAGAAAAAATGCATTAATCTAAATAAATTTCATTAGTTAACTATTAAAATTAAAATTTTATTTGACTTATAGAATTTAATTGTAAAATTTTTTTAAAATAAAGTTCAATATGATTCAATGAAAAAAATTTTATTGAAACCAAAAAGTTTTTAGATCCAATATTAACAAAAATAGTCAATATAATTGTAAATAATTAAACTTAGTTATTTAGTTTTCTTTGTTCTTTTGCACTCGTGGATGATGAGCTCATTCTTGCTTGATCACCACTCCAATTCTTTTGTATATATATATATATATATATGTACATTTGCCAATAGCTAATACAAGGAGACAAATCCTCTCAATTCACATTGATGTTATGGTATCAGAGCCCATGCTCTCCTTATTTTTCCTTTCCTTTCTTAGTCATTTTCTAGCTATCCAAACAGCTTATACCCATTTATTGTTTCATTCATTCCCTCAATATTTTTACAGATCTAACTCTTGATTCCAAAACATTCCTCCTTTATTTATTCGAATAATAAATTTATCACCTTTTTCTTGATCAAAATCTTATTGTTATTATTCCTTTATGGCTGCTAACACTACCACAACTACTGCTGCTGCTACCACTAAACCAGAAGATATTCCTTCAAGCCCTTACTATATTCACCCTAGTGAAAATCCATCATTAGTTTTAGTTCCATCTCTTCTTAATGAATCTAACTATCATCAGTGGGCGAGATCAATGCATATGGCTTTACTTTCAAAGAACAAATGAAAGTTTGTGGATGGGAGTATTCCCACTCCAGCTGCTGATGATGCTCCTTTTTTAGCATGGGAAAGATGCAATACTTTTGTGGTACAATGGATCATTCGAGCTTTGTCTCCGTCAATAGCTCAAAGTGTAGTATGGATTGACAGTGCCTTGGTTATATGGAAGGATCTAAAGGATCGATTTGCTCAAAGTAACTCATATAGATTGTCAGATTTACAAGAAGAAATGTATGCTCTAAAGCAGAATAGTCTCTCTATTTCAGAGTATTTCACTCAGTTGAAGATTTTTTGGGATGAATGTAATAATCTCAGACCCTTGCCTTCTTGCACTTGAAATCCCAAGTGTAGTTGTGGAGCTGTAAGTGTGGCTAGAGGATATTATAAAAATGATCATATGATTCGGTTCCTCAAGGGCCTCAGTGAAAACTTTTCCACTATCAAATCTCATATCATGTTAATTGAGCCCCTTCCTGCTATAAACAAAGTTTTCTCAATGGTGATTCAGCATGAAAGGCAACTTGGAGTTTTTGTGAATCCAACCTATGCTACTGAACTAGTAGCTTTCATTAGCATAGTTCCTAATAACAGTGCTCAGTTCAATCAAGTGAAGAATTTCTCTGAATCCTCAAGAGGTTTTTCAGGCAACAACCAAAGAAGATATAAAAACTTCAATAACGGGCAGAAACCAGTGCACACTTACTATATATTTTAGGGCCACACAGTGGATGTTTGTTACAAGAAACATGGGTATCCACCTGGATATAAAAGGGGACCTAAGACAAACATCATGCTAATGCAGCCTTTGGTGATAGCCAAAATGAAGAGATTAAAAACCAACAGATGAATACAGCAAGAAAGTTGTCAAATACTCCTACTGGTGAAGGATCCATTTCTCACGGCAAGTCCATGGAATTGACAGCAGATCAGTACTCACAATTAATGGCACTGTTGCATCAAAGTAAACCAAGCACCACTGATAGGAATACACAGACAAGAATTCAAGCCAACACCTTATCTTCATCCTTCAAACCAAACGATTACAATGACTTAGGTAAACATTATTGTCTCACTACTCCTAGTCCAGTCTCTCCTAGTCCTGTCTTTAGCAAACAAGATTGGGTTCTTGACACAAGAGCAACATATCACATGGTTTGTTGCAAATCTCACTTTGTTTCATCTATTCCCATTAGTAATGTTCATGTTCATCTGCTAAATGGTCAAACTGTTCAAGCTATATATAAAGGGACAGTCCAACTAAATCCCTTTCTTGTTCTCCATGATGTCTTGTTTGTTCCCCATTTAACTTTCAACCTTATATCTATTGGGAAATTGACTGAAGCATATCCTTACTATTTTCTTTTCCATCATAATCTTTGCATAATCCAAGATATTCACAACTGGAGGAGGATTGGATTAGCTGAAAAGCACCATGGTCTCTATTAGTTGATCCAATCACCTTCACAGTTATTCTCACACAGTCATACCTCAACTTGTGTAGCTGCTGCTAAAAGTCAACACATTCCCACTTCCCCCATTAACAAGGATGATCTTTGGCATTATAGATAAGGACATCTCTCCAACTTTAGAATTAAACTACTTTAAGCTATAGATAACTCTATTTCTATTCCATCTCATAGTTTTTGTGATGTTTGTCATTCTGCTAAATAAAAGAAACTTCCATTTCCTGTAAGCATTACTTCTAGCAAAGAAATTTTTGATCTTATCCATGTAGACATATGGGGCCCTGCCCATGTTGCTTCCTTTCACAATTTCAAGTACTTTCTTTCAATTATTGATGACAAGAGTAGATATATCTGGATCTTTCTTATAAAATTAAAATATGAAACCAGATTACTTTTGCGGCACTTTTGTGTCTTTATGGAAACACAATTCAAGACCAAAGTTAAATGCATTAAAAGTGACAATGGTTAGAATTTGATATGCCTGTGTTTTATGCCTCTAAAGGGATTGTACATCAAACCACTTGTGTATATACTCCTGAACAGAATAGTGTGGTGGAAAGAAAGCACTAACATATTATGAATGTTGCTAGAGCCCTGAAATTCCAGTCAAATGTTCCATTGCATTTTTGGTCCATATGTGTCTCTCATGTAGTGTTTCTGATAAATAGAATTCCTTCATATGTGATAAATAACAGGACCCCTTTTGAAATACTACATAAAAGACCACATGACTATAGTTTTTTGAAGTCCTTTGGATGCCTTTGTTATGCTGCCACTATTTCTTAACTCAGGTCTAAGTTTGATTCTAGAGCTCATAAATGCATCTTCTTGGGATATCCTCCCAATATTAAAGGTTTTCGTTTATATAACCTGAGCACTCATGAAATTTTTGTTTCTAGAAATGTTGTGTTTTATGAGACCATTTTCTCATTATAAAAGCATTCCACACTCATTTCATCTGATATACACACTACGTCAGAACCCAACAACCTATCAGAACCAGAAATCTCCATTCCAGAATATGATCCCATAACAGAACCAGCCATTACTCCAAACCAAAGCTCACCAGAACCAAACCCACCAGATACAACAACACTACATACGCCTCCAGACATACCAGTTTTAAGAAGATATGATAAAAAAATCATCTAACCTGCATATTTAGCAGATTATGATCATGATCTGCCAAAATTGAGGCCCACTTCTAATGCTTGCCCTACACCTCACACCATCACCAAACAAATATCCTACCATAAACTCAGTCCTTCATATCAAAACTTTGCACATCATCTCAATACCTTGACTGAACCTACCTCATACAATGAAGCCATTTAACACAAGTGTTGGAGAAGTGCAATGGATGCTGAAATAAAGGCCTTGGAGAAAAATGAAACATGGAAACTGACATCTCTACCTACTGGAAAGCGTCCAATTGATGCAAATGGGTTTATAAAATAAAATACAACTCTGATGGAACTGTCAAAAGATGTAAAGCACACTTGGTGGCAAAGGGGTATACACAGCAAAATGGGGTTGATTATTTGTATACTTACTCCCCTGTGGCAAAAATGACAACTATCAGGGTACTAGTGGCACTTACAGCAATGAACAATTGTCACCTTCACCAATTGGACAACAACAATGCCTTATTGCATGGAGATTTGACTGAAGATATATATATAAAAATGCCACCTGGTTTTTAGCCATAAAAACAACATCAGGTATGCAAATTAATTAAGTCCTTATATGGACTCAAGCAGGCCAGTCGACAATGGAACTCAAAGTTAACTTCTTTTCTCTTACAGCAAGGTTTTAAGCAATCACAATTTAATCCTTCTTTGTTCACCCAAGCTAAGAGAGGTTCTTTTACTATTCTTCTTATATATGTCGATGATGTGCTCCTTGTCAGCACTAATATTGATTTAATTAATGAGGTAAAAGATACTCTTCATACAACTTTTACTATCAAGGATTTTGGCTCTCTAAGGTACTTTCTTGGAATTAAGTTTGCTCGCAACTCTACTGGAATCAACATGTCTCAATGCAAATATGTATTTGATATACTTAAAGAGACTGAATTTATAGATTGTAAACCACTAAGCACCCCATTTGCTTTCAAAGGAAAGCTAGCAAAGAATGATTCCACTCCACTATCTGACCCTACTGCATACAGGAAACTTGTTAGGAGATTACTCTATTTGTGCACCACCAGACCAGACATCTCATAAGCTGTCCAACATCTATCTCAATTCATGGAGGCACCTACCATTAATCATCAACAAGCTGCACATCGTTTCCTAAGATATTTGAAGGGTGCTCCTAGTCAGGGATTACATTTTTCTACCACATCTTCATATCAGCTCAAGGCTTTCTCTGACTCAGATTGGGGATCCTATCCAGATACTAGAAAATCCATCACTGGATTTTGCATATTTTTAGGATCATCCCTTGTATCTTGGAAGTCTAAGAAGCAGCAAACTATCTCTGGATCATCTTCCGAAGTAGAGTATAGGGCCATTTCCTTAGTGACATATGAAATTCAATGGATTCATTATCTCCTCACTGATCTTCATCAACCACATACCAGAGCAGCTGCAGTCTACTGTGATAATCAATCCACTATTCACCTTGCTCATAATCCAATCTTTCATGAACGCACCAAGCACATTAAGTTGGATTGTCACATTGTGAGAGAGAAAATAGCTTAGGGTCTCATTCATCTTCTTCCTGTTCGATCCGAACACCAGCTGGCAGACTGTTTCACCAAAGCTCTCCCTGGTCTTGGCTTCCACCACTCTATACACAAGCTGAACATACAAAATATATATGCTCCAGCTTAAGGGGGGCTTACAGAAATAGTCAATATAATTGTAAATAATTAAAATTAGTTATTTAGTTTTCTTTATTCTTTTGTACACATGGATGATGAGCTCATGCTTGCTTGATCACCACTCCAATCTTTTGTATATATATATATATATATATATATATATATATATATATATATATATATATATATATATGTACATTTACCAACAGCTAATACAAAGAGACAAATTCTCTCAATTCACATTGATGTTAAATATTAACCGGATATTGTTGTCCAATTTAGCCCTTTGACCCCTAACTAAAATTTCCTAAACACATATATATAGGCCAACATTTTAAAACTAGTCGCTGCCGTGAGCGATTTTATTAGCTGAATTTATCATGATATTTTAAAATAAAAATTATCAAATCATTTTATTTTTAGAAAATCATAATATTTTTTAAAAATGCAATATTTTTAATAAATTCACAATTTTTTTTTAAAAAAATCATGTTATTTATAAGATAATGCCCATTATTTACGATATTGTAAAAGAAATCATAATGTTGATATAACAAGCTAGCAGTTGAAATGTTGCTTTCTAGTTGGTAAGGCTGAGCACGGGACGGAGAAAATACCGAATCGAAAGATATTAAAACTGTACCGAACCAA
The DNA here is from genome assembly GCA_949634005.1 of Mallotus japonicus. Taxonomy (NCBI): domain Eukaryota; kingdom Viridiplantae; phylum Streptophyta; class Magnoliopsida; order Malpighiales; family Euphorbiaceae; genus Mallotus; species Mallotus japonicus. The sequence goes on from CATIWK010214123.1 coordinate 25,895, forward strand.
ACCAAAATTTATGACTAATTTAGTACAGTACTGGATATTTATAAAAAATTGAACCGAGAACTGTACCGAACCGAAAACCAAATATAGTACCAAACATTAATTTAATAAGTAATACATAGGTATTAATAAATAGTAGTAAGTAGTAACTTAATTATATACTTTTAATTATATTATCAAGTAACATACATATGTATAATAATATATAATAAAAAATTAATATGTTTTGTGATTAAAATATAATAAATAAATTGTTAACAAAATATTTTATTATTATCAATATTATTATCATTGTTACTACTAGTACTACTACTATTATTATTATTCAATTAATAAGTAAAAATATGAAATGTCTATTATATTATAATTTGAACTTAAAATATAAATATCAAAAAATCACATTGCATAGCTTCAAATAATTCAATTAACAAATAGGAATGTGGAATGTCTATTAAAATTAATGAGCTAAATAATATTATTATAATTATTATTTTGCTACATAATAATACATAGACGTATATTATCGATAACCAAAACGACATAGTTTTTTCCAAAATTACGTCGTTTTGATTAAAGTAAGTAGTTATCTTACAAACAAAAATAAGAGAAGATACATTTTTTGTTAAGAACCTCCAAGGAATAGAACCACGAACCCTAATGATTATGAACCCGTGAATTACTATCTTAGAAACCCAAGAACAAATTGAATTTCAGAAACCCAAGAATTGCTTAGATTAGATTATAAGTTTGGTTGATCAAGATTAGAACCTAAAGAAAACTAAGTTCTTTAAACCCTAACCCTTAACACGCCACAAGGATAGATCAATTCCTTGATAAGTGGTTTATGCATTCAACAAGAATTCAAGCAAAATATGCAAGGGAATAAAGTCTATTTTTATAAAAATCCAATCTGAATAAAAACACACCATAAGAGGTGTTTTTATAACATCCTAACACAAGAAACCCTAGAGAAACTATTAAACTTAGCCTCCACATAAGCATAATAACTAATAATATAGTTCTGGG
>CATIWK010214130.1:0-15533 GCA_949634005.1 Mallotus japonicus
AAATTTATTTAACATAATGCTAAAGGGTAAATACTTAAATAAATAAACACTTTATTTAAATGAATATTTTATTGCCATAGGGATGATTTACAATGTCATTATATATTACAAAATGGCACTAGGGCACATCTATGCTAACAGGAATTCCAGTCAAATATTTGGAATTTGAGAGATTAATCTCTATTAAATTGACTAGATTCTGTCATGGAAAAAAAGCGTCAACTTCATGCATGTTTCATGTAAAGATAGTGCAAAGTTAAATATGGAAGCAACTACTATTAGAGCTATATATTAGCATATATAAATAATTAAATACATGTACTCTATCCCAAAGCTTTTAAACCTTGCTATGCAGCAGCCGAAGCACAACCAGACTTTCTGGAAAAAACTTCGGTGTTATTGACTTCAAAGGAAATTTAGTCCAGTGGAGATACCTCAATTTCTTAGGAAGAGATCGAAGACCTTGAGGCGAAAGGTGCAATTTACATTCTTTATATCTAATGAAGCCAAAGTTCTTATGGTCAGGCCAATAGAAGTTGAGAAATCTAAGATTAAACATCTTTGTAAACACGTCAGGCTTTAAGCGAATCTCATTTTCCATGAACATGTCCAATGATATTCCTTCAATTGCTCCATTTGCCTAACAATTGATAGTATACTATTATGTATTCAATATTATTATCAGTGTAAAAAATAATTAATTAAGAAAAGCACACCTCGTTTTGCATCAATGCATCGTTGAGATGCTCAGGATTGATCAACCACTTGTTATGATTTTTAGGTTATGTAGATTCATCAGCCAAAATTTTTTTTACCCATTTCTCGTAATAGATCATGCATCTCTAACTCATTGAGATAGGTAACCATAATGAGAGATTTATCAATAAGGGTAGTGATAGGAAAATGCACATTAATACCATAGGTGACATCCAGAATTCTGGTCACATATTCATGACTTTGTCCTCTAAGAAGACATGCAATTGCAAGAAGTAATTCTTGTATGAAAGTGATTTTGGCTTAAATCTCCACCTCTCTCTCATGTTCAAAAATCTCTGAATGAATGAATTATTGAATTCCCTTAGGTTTTAGCATCTCTTCCTTTTACAATCACCTCTTGCCTTAGAACTTCCAATTCTGTCATCTTTGAATTCATAAATCTTCAAATTCTTATAATCCAGAATGAAAGAGGTATTCAAGTTGAGAGAGTAGAGAAAATTCTATATATAATTCATTGAATGAGAGTTACAAAGATATATACTAATGTTTTGATACAGGTGGTTACAACAAGATAAATATAAATAAATTGAATTTACAAAAGAGAGTTTATCTCTTAACACCCCCCTCTCAAACTGAAGGCACATGTTCAAGAAGCTGAAGTTTGTTGCGATGACATTCAAAGGAAGTTTGACCAAGTGGGTTTGTAAGGATGTCTGTAATGTGATCCTCACTTGAAATGAACTGAACAATAACTTTGCCTTGCTAAATTTGCTCCCTGACAAAGTGATAATCCAGTTCGATATGCTTGGTGTGAGCATGGCAGACTGGTTTTGCACTGAGCTATATGGCTCCTACATTATCACACCAAAGGGTGGTCGGAGAAGGTGATTGACAACCAAGTTCACTTAATAAAGATTGCATCCACATAATTTCAGTAGTAGCATTGGCCATGGATTTGTACTCACTTTCAGTATAAGATCGAGCAATAGTAGGTTACTTCTTGGCAATCCAAGACATAAGGTTGGTGCCCAAATAGACTTCATAACCATTAGTGGATCACTTATAGTCGGGACAGCCACCCCAATCACTGTCCGAGAAGCATTGTATATTAAAGGAAGATTTGTTGGAGAAGAATAGTCCATAATGCTTCGAATGCTGAAGATAACACAGAATGTGTTTCAAGGCTTGCCAATGCGATGTGGTTAGAGAATGCATATATTGACAGGGTTTATTAACACTATAAGCAATGTCCGGCCTTGTGATTGTAACATATTGCAACCCACCAATTAATTGCCTATAAATTTCTCCTTCCATAAAAGGGTCACCAGTGTGTTTTGTGAGAGTAGAAGAAGTAGCCATGGGAGTGAGACATGGCTTGCACAGCCATATGAAACTTATTGAGAAGGTCATTAATGTATTTGGACTGAGAGAGCAGCATGCCATTCGGTAAGTCCAAGACTTCCATGCCAAGAAAATAATATAATTTTCCCAAGTCACAAATGGGAAAGGTGGATCGAATCTGAAGCATGAACCAATCAATAAGGTCAGGGGAAGTACCAGTCACTAATATGTCATCGACATAGATAAGAATAAATAGTTTAGAAGAGCCATTATGTCGAATGAAAAGTGAGGTATCAGCTTTTGAATAATGAAAACCTAGCTGAAGTAGGAATTCAGATAACCAGTGGAACCAGGCACGTGGTGCTTGCTTTAACCCATACAATGACCTGTGTAAACGACAAACATAATCAAGAAAATTAGAATTAATGAAACCCAAAGGCTGTTCCATGTATATTTCATCCTGTAATGTGCCATAAAGAAAGGCATTGGATATGTTTAGTTGTCGAATACACCATCTAGATGTGACTGCTAAAGAGAAGAGAGTCTGAATTGTAGTGTATTTGATGATTGGACTAAAGGTTTATGAATAATCAACACCGGGTTCCTGGGTGTATCCTTTGGCTACAAGGCGGGCCTTGTAATATTCCACACTACCATCGGCTTTGCGATTGATGCGGAAGAGCCACTTATTTCCAACTATGTTCTTGTGAAGAGGACCAGGTACCAAATTCCAGGTGTTAGTAGACATGAGGGCTTCAATTTCTCGAGACATAACATCTCTCCATTCTGCATATGATTTTGCTTGACTATATGTGATAGGTTCATGAGCTAAAAAATTTATTGTTGGTCAATGAGTGAGGAAGGCTTGGCGTTTGCGATTAGTAGAGGAGCAGAGAGTCATAGTGTGGGTGCATTAAGGCTATGTAGGTGGTGGGGGTTTGGGTTAGTTGTATAAGTCAGTAAGAGTTTTGGTATTGGTGGGAGGTGGTAATGGTGAGTAGTTGGTGGTTGAGGTACGGTTACGAGAAGATAAATCTTGATTTAAATTTGGAGAAGAGGTAGAGGAGGGAGAGGAGTTATTGGTAGTGGTACGGTAAGGTGAAGATAGATTAGGATTGGAATTTGTTAGTTGAGTTATGGGCTGATGAGGTTATTGTGTAGGTTAGGATAAGGATGAGGTAGATATAGGTGAAGAAGGAGAAGAAGAAGGATTAGGATCAAGTAACATACGTGAAGGAGTTCCAGAGTCCCATCGAGATATGTCACTTGTAACTTGAAGCCATGGAGTAGGATTGGGTGGACAATAGGTGATTGGACCAGCTTTATAAGGAAAAATTGACTCAATGAATTTCTCATGACTAGCTAAATATATGCGACCTGTGGTAAATCTAGACAATGATAAGTATAATGAGTAGGACTTTGACCAAGGTAGACACAAGGGGTGGAACGGAAAGCAAACTCGTGTTTATTATATGGTCTAAGAAATGGAAAAATTGCACAACTGAATGGTTTCATGTGCAAGTAATTTGGGTCTTTACCATATAAAAGTTGGAATGGTGATTTATGATGAAGTATGGGACTTGGGGTTTGGTTAATAGACATAATACTTATAGTGAAAGTAAAATTCCAATATTTTAAAGGTACATTGCCATGAGCTAGGAGTGCTAAGTTATTATCAACCAAATGTCGAATTTTACGCTCTGAAATTCCATTTTGTTCATGTGTATATGGACAGGCTATATGATGAACAATACCAACTGATTGAAAATATTTGTTTAGTTTCTGGTACTCACTACCTCAATCAGAGTGAAATGATTTAATTTGAGCATGAAATTAGCGACTGACAAGAGCTTAAAAATTAAGAAAACTAGAATATACTTCACTTTTATTTTTAAGAAAATAAACCTAAGTGAATCAGGTGAATTCATCAATAAACAAACACAACATAATGATGACCTAAACTAGACAAAATAGGAGCAGGGCCCCAAACATCAGAAAAAATTATTTCAAAAGGAACAATGCTTTTATAATCAACACTTGCTAAAGGTAAACGAGACATCTTTCTTAGATAACAAGATGAATCAAGTTTTAAATTAAAAGAGGAACATGGTAATTGAAAACTTTTAACGATATGAGAAACATGCGCATGTTCTGATGTCCTAATCGTTCATGACATTGCTGGAGAGAGCGGACTTCGGAATTGAACGCATACTTCATGGATGGGCAAAGAAGATACAGGCCATTCTCACTGAGCCCTTGGAGGAGCACCTTCTGGATGTACCGATCCTTGATAAGAAAATAGGTTGGATAAAATTCAAAGAAGCAATGGTTGTCAGTAGTAAATTTTCGAACAGACAATAAATTTTTAACTATTTTTGGAACATGTAACACATTTTTTAGGACAAGTTTACTAGTGGCAGAAGGGAGAGAAGTAGTACCCGTATTGACAATTGGAAGTCCTTGACCATTGCCGACATGTAGATGATCATTACTCTTGTAGGCATTAGTTATTTACAGGGTGGAAAGATCAGGAGTGATGTGATTTGTTGTGCCTGTGTCAGGGACCCAAGTTGATTGTTGAACACCACCATAGATAGGATTGCCATGAGACTGATTGAATGTGGGATCAATATAGGAATAGTGAGCCTATGGAGTGTAGGCCGATGAAGCAAAAAAATTCTATTTTGAGTATCTTTGGCTGCACCTATCAGCAGTATGGTTGTGCCATCCACAAATCTGATAAGCATGTGGATGACGAGGATGATAGCCAGTGTTTGGAAACAGATGTGGTGGATGCTGCGGAGTGGCCAGCAAGGGTGCAAAAGGTTCACGAACCGCAACATGAGTAAGAGGAGGGTCCTGAGATGCTTTAAGCAAGATTTGATGAGCCACAAGTTGGTCATGAAGTTCATAAAATGGCATAGGATCAGGTCTGAGATTTAATGTCTTAATAATGCTGTGAAAATTACTCCCAATGTTATGATATATTATGGCATTAAACTCAGTATAGGTGAGTTGTCTTTGTGCAGAACCAAGCTCATCAGATAAAGCCTTGGCTTTTTACAAATATTCAGAAATGGAGAGGTCATTTTTCTTGAATTCCTACAGCTCAATATGAAGTTGGAGCTGTTTATTCTGTGAAACCAAGCCAAAAGCTTGAGCTAATGCATCCCAAACAACATAGGAAGAAGAAAGATTAATGATGTAAGCAAATATAGGTTCGGTGAGAGATGATAAAATCCAAAAGAGAAGGAGCTGATCTTTTTTTAACCAAAGAGCATAATCTGGATTTGGTATTTGAACAAGAGGATTAGTAGTGGAGGGCATAGTTTTTGAAAGTGCAATAGAGGTTCCATCAATGAAGCCATGTAAATCTTGGAAGTGGAGGAGAGGAATAAATTGAGCTTTTCAAGCTAGGTAATTCTTGTTGTTGAGTTTGATAGCAAAAGTATGAGTAAAGAAGGATAAGATAGCAGGTGTAAATTCAGTAGAGGTAGGAACAAGTTATTGATCGACCATTGTAGAAGAGTTGATGATGAGCATGTGTTGATGATTTTTTTTTTTTTTGTTAAAAAAATGATGTTTAAGAGCTAAAGCTCTGATACCATATTAAAATTGAGAGAGGAGAGAAAATTTTGTATATAATTCATTGAATGAGAGTTACAAAGATATATACGAATGTTTTGATACAGGTGGTTATAACAAGATAAATATAAATAAACTGAATTTACAAAAGAGAGTTTATCTCTTAACAAGAGGAACATTTTCTATGTTGGCACGGTCTAAGGCATGGCCATGCCTAAAACTGTGTAGACCCTGAGAAGTGAGCATGACCGTGCTGAGTAGGTGTGTCAATTGCATGGGAACTTGCATAGGGTGTGTGTGCGGGTGTGTGGTCATCTCTTTACTGCACAACCTAGTGCATGGCCATATGGTGAAATGTGCTCAAGCTCTAACTCTTCTAGAAGGGGGCATGATGGCTAGCACAGGCCGTGTTCGCATGCGTGCTGGGAAATCTTGGATGCATGGCTTCTTGCACAGCCATGCGGTGAAGCGTACGCATCTTTTCCATCGACTTCAAGTCCATCCATGAGAGTGTACGGGCAATGGCATGGTTGTGCGGATGACTGTGCGAAGAGCTCCTAGCCAACATGGTTGGCAACATAGGTGTGTGAAAGCTCAACTCTCAAAAACTGCAACATACACTTTAATTAGATATTGAAATATATTTAATTATCAAAGAAATAGACTTTAAAATATGCAAAGTTAATTTTAAGATGTAATGCAATAAAGTTCTACTTAATGCAAATGAAATTAATAATGTTTAAATAAAATTATAATAAAAATAGCATAAAACCAATTAGAATGTCCCTAAAATCAAATGCATAAATGTCACACATCAAGTATTATAAATTCAATTAGATATTGTGGGTAAATATATCTTTTCATGTTATTTAACTCTTCTTTTTAATTGAACAAGAAATTATTTGATGAACCTAAAATTGAGAGGATTTTTAATAATTTTTTAAATCAGTGAAATAAAGTAGTATTTATAATCTAACATCAAGGGTTAATTATATTTAGCCCTAAAATTTATCACTTCTGGTGAAATCTTTACAAGGAGAGAAGTGCCTCACCATGTAGCCTATAAATTTCAGTCTATCTAATTTACAATGAGAAAAAAGAATTCATTTCTTTTACTTTTACCCCAATTTTTTTTTCAACCAGCCCCTATGAGGAAGGATTGGGTCTGTCGCTATATTTGGACATATTCAAAGGTAAAATCACATTAAATTTGCATTGTCCAATGCACAGTAATTTTTTGGTCTGTTTTGATCAATATATTCAAAATTCTAGGAAGAAAATAAGTTTCCAATAATGATATGAAAATTAATAGGAATGAATATAAAAAAATGAAGCAACTTGAAAAAATCATTAATGCTAGTGGAGGACCTGACCAAGTCAATCGACTCAAAGTTAGTTAACTTACACTTTGCCTTCCTTAGTATTTTAACTAGGCATCGTTGATTTGAAACGAAAGCCTTCATCTATGTGGGGTCTTTCTTCATCATGGAAATTGGTTTCTTTGGGTAGAGGTTATTATCATGTGATTTTATCATCTGAAACAGAAAAAAAATCTATCTGGAGTTGTGGATCCATTGCCCTTAAACTCGGAATTCTTAGATTATAGCATTGGTCTCCTGATTTTGATCCACACGCCCAGACGCCTACGAACACCCAAGTATGGGTTAGGTTTTATAAGCTACCTTGGGAATATTGGCATCCGAAAATATTAGCTTCCATTGCTAATGGTGTGGGTGTTCCTTTAAAAATTGACAACGCTACCATCAATGGGGAATTCGGACACTATGCAAGAGTTTTAATTGACATTGACATGTCCAACTCTCTTCCTGAAACTCTTCTTGTTGAACGCATAGGAAAGAGTTTTTTTATAGAGGTAGTGTATGAGAACTTGCCAGCTTTTTGTTCTATTTGTTCCAATATTGGACACTCACCTTCGGATTGTCGATTAAGCAAGCAATATTTGGCATTAAAATCAAAATCAGTTAAATCTGATGATCATCTAAAAATTGATAACATTGTCGAACCTAGGAAGGTTTGGAAACCTAAAGCCAAAATTTCAGATGTTCCCACTTCAAATACTTTTGATAAACTTCACTCTAGTTTGCTAGCTCAGATAGCGGCTGAGGTTGGCGCTAATGAAGATTCCAGTCAGAATAATCAAGAGAAGGATACTCAAGTTATAAAACAGCAATTGAATAAAGATGCAAATTCTGAGATGATTAGTATCCCTTCTGTAGTCATGGACCAAACGACTCAGCTTCTAAAGATGATTTACCATCCTTCTTCTGAGGAGTTGGTAGTGTTATGGACACTCTCTAATCTTGTATTTGTTACTCCCTTGTTATCTGTATACTTCAGTTTGTTACAGCTGATAACTATGTAGTGTTTCACTTCTTCTCTAACTCTGTAGTTCCTAGTTTATATATACATCATGTACTACAGATTGCAATAATATACAAGCATCATTTTTCTCAATTAATTCTTTCAAAGTCTGAACATTTACAAGGACTAGTTTATATATGTAATTACTGCTCCCTGGCAGTCGGTTCAACGGCCATCAATATACATTTAATATCCACATATGCACTGATCTAATATACACATATGCATTGAAAGCTCTCAGGCCCATTTGGTTGTGGGTGTTTCTTAAACAAAGCAAAGGTTTTTAAAGATCACAGCACTACCTCCTGTCTAGTTGGCATCCCAGTTGGGGGTGATGTGTATTTATCAAAAAGCTCATAAACTTGATTTTCTACATATAGTCAACAAAAAATGTGAACATTTACTAGCGTAGTCAGAATGATGCTATAATTCTTTTTGGATTAGTGGGTGTTCCCATGTCAGTTGAGAAGAGAGCAGGAAAAATGAAAATTTGAACATGCCCTCTCAAATTTTATATGTGTATATGTTACACGCTTTAATCGTTAAGCTACACGAGAAGACAAATAATGCTATATAAACATTGAGGAGATATATATAGCACTGCTAAGGATTGTCTCATGTTCATAATTTCAAATCATATTGAAATTAATACCTGCATGAATTGAAGAGTCTCTGTTTATCAATGTGTAGCTTATCATGCTAACATTGACATGAAGCTTCTACCGTTTATGCTTGAATTCTAGTGTGTTAATTTTTTCGAAGTGCGAGTCCTGCAGCCTGCTGTTCATATTCCCAATGATACATAGTTCAAACAAAGTTGAAAGCTTTTCTTGTTTTACCCTGATGGGGACAACAACTGATAGCAGCATGCAAAACGATGAGATGTCTACAAGAAAAGAGAGATAAGTAATCTGAGTAAAACATCATTTTGGAAAAATTCTAGAAAAAGAAAAAAAAAAAAAAAGAAAGGAAGCCGTAAAGATTGATGAAGGTTAAACATGAATTGTTTAATGGAGTGGGTCGAGAAATGAATTGATTGGGACGTCAATGCATCGCTTTAATTTTTGGGCTACTTATAGGACTTATCCTAAATTCATTATCTCTATTTGGCGACTGTCCTAAATTCATAATCACTTAACAAACAACACTCGGATTAGCTCTAAAATAAATTTTTTTATTTAATCGATATTTTGAGTTCAAATAATAATATATATAGTTATTTTAAATAATTATTGAAAATTTTTTTTATTATTCTTATAGTTTTATTTGGATCGAACTAAATAAATTAAAATTCTATAGGACTGAATATGTATAGTTCTTTAATAATCACCTAAAATCTAACAAAGTTTTTAGTATAAGCTCATATTGGTTCCAAATTGCAGTCAAAAAATAAAATTAATGTAAAATTATCAAAAGTGAATTAAAAATAATATATATAACTAGTTGTGAAACACGATTTATGCGAAAAATAGTTAATTAAATAATTTTAATAAATTAAAACTACAATTTAATTAAATATAAAAATAAAAATTTTAAAAATTATTACAATAATTTTATTTTATTATTTTTATTAAGAATATATATATATATATATATATATATATATGTATATATATATATATGTAACATAGATCAAAGCCCATATATAATTGGATACCGATGGACACAATCAGCCCATGGTCCTTTGTTAGATTCACCATCTGTGGCCCTTAAACACTCCCAAACAATACTACTGCTTTTAGGCCCACTTCCCATTCCGAGCTGCCAAACCATGTTGCCTTTCTTCACTCTCTCTTTAGCTTCCAAGTAAGCTAGTTCGTACCAAAGCGAAGAAGAAGATTGATTACCAAACCTGTGTAGTGTCATCAAAGCAGCTTCCACTTCTCTATCTTCGAGCTTTAATCCTTTCGCTATCTCTTTGATCACCCCTCTTCCTGAAACTGGCAGGCAAAAATGATCTATCACTGTCTTGAAATTTGGCACATACACCTCCCCTGACTTGTCAAAGAGCCTCTTTCGAATTATTGAAAGCCCATGCTTAATTTTTTCTGAAGGTGGCAAGATTTTTGAACCAAGAATTGTTATGTTGGAATGGAAGTTTCTCCAGCTACTTGGAGTAAATCCCTTCTGAGTGTAACCCCAAGTTTTCCGTCAGAATCCTCTTCACGGATTGCAGAAAGATAAGCCTTGTCATCAAAAGCTCTTTGGGTTCTAACTGTACAAAATAGCTTATATTTTGATGTTTTCTTGGCTTCTTTCTTGTTTGTAAGCAAGATTGCTGCACTGCCCATTCTGAAGAGGCAGTTAAGGAGCAACTTGTCTTTTTCATGACCAGAGTACCAGCCGGTTGATACGATTTCAGTGCTAAGAATAAGTGCATAAGAGTTCTTGTGAATTTTTAAGAGACTATGAGCCAAGTCGATGCTAATAGCACTTGCACTGCACCCCATGCCAGAGAGGTTGTAACTCTTAATATCGGCTTTCATAGAGAATTTGTTTATAACGATGGAGGACAAAGAAGGCGAGGGGCAAAAACCACTACAGTTTACTATAAGTATGTCGATGCTATGAGAAGAGACTTTAGTTTTTGAGAGAAGGTCTTCGACAATAGGGAAAAGAACCATTTCAACTTCTTTAATGGATTCTTGCTGATTGGTTTTTGGAGGGACGTGGTGCAAGGCTGGAGGAAGATAAGTCTCTTCACTTTGGCAGGAAGAAGTGAGGATTCTGGCCATAAAAGCAACGCTTTCATCATCAAAGAACTCAAGCATGGATGCATGTTCAAGAAACTTAGAGAAAGGTGCTTTGCAAGAGTTGGGTGGTTTAAAACATGAGAAGTCTACAAGGTAAAAAGGAGATGGCTTTAAGAGGTGGATTTTGACTATATAAAAGAACAAGAAACAAGATAAAGCAAGGAGAAAAATGGGCATCCATTTTTGCAAAGCGATCACAAGTGTAGGAGACTGAAGCCATTGAAGTTCAAATGGAGTTAAAAGGTGGTGTTGCTTGGGTAACATATTTGAAGGGAAAGAGCTATCGATCAAATGAAAGCGAGGACAATGGTTGAGCTCAATAATAGGTTCCATTACAGATAGATGGGAGAATTTCTGGTGATTGAAGCGGTCTTATAATTCTTTATCTACATATATAACCTAGCAGTGAGACCAAAAAATTTTTTTTAAATAAAATGCATGCAACTGGTTAGTATTAATCGCAGGTCTAGTTCAACGTGTAGCAATGTGAAGCCTGAATTGTGTAGATTTAGCTGGCCAGGCTGAAGTCAAACATAAACATGCAGCAAGGGAAAAACCAGGCTTGGTTTTGCCAGTGAATTAAATAACTTGGAAAAATAAGAGTCAGAAAGTGAAGTAGAAAATGAGAAATTTTTTTATTACTGATCATAAAATTTTGTTAGTTGGGACTTGATAGAGGTCAGAGCAGATATTGCAAATTTGCAAGTGGGAGTAAAGAGTCGGCGCTTGGCTATTAACGTGATGGGGACTCAGGCTTTCTGATCGGTAGATATCAAAGAGTTTCTGATAGACCTTTAAATTAATAAATGCATTTTGATAATTGAGATTTGAGAAGTAAAATTTGCTCGATTACAGGATGAGCTTTGGGACAATTGGGGAAATAATCTGTTTTTTTCACACAATTTTTACTTGAAAATAGTAAGTCACAATCATTCTTGATTTGAACTTCCAAATTCAACCATTCTTGGATTTATATATATGCTGCTTTTGAGCCTAAACATTTATGTATGTAGGAATAGAATAAAGTATGCCCATAAATTGCCAAACCAAGTACTCATCAAGATTCCTCAAAAAAATAAGTAAACATATATGTAGCTCTACATTATTAATCGTACATTTTTCTATGAGATGCAACACCCTTCTTAAATAGCTAAGGGATAAGGTACATTTTGGTCCATGAAGTATACCCCGAGACGTACTTAAGCACCTGAACTTTTTTTTGGCTCACTTAACCTGAAAATTCAAGTTTTATTGAACTTCAGGCCCCTCTCTTTAACAGAGGCGTTAAATCACTGTTAGTGGCCCTTCTAATTGCCACATCACTCCATCAAAGAGCCACATGCTCCATTCCTCCTCCTTCTCCTTCTCTTCTTCTTCTTCTTCTTCAATGTCTGTCAATAAATAACATAAAAAAAAAAACCCCACATATCAAATAAAGGAAGCTTCAATATCACCAGTAGTAGTCGACACCTGCTACCTCATCAATCCTTCCAATAAGAAAGAGAAAGACGAAGGGAAGAAGCAAATTTATATGAATTATTTGGCAATCTACTTGAATCAACAACAACACCACCATACTCATCATCAAATGTATCAAGAACTTTCAGATTCCCAGAAAACAGCCTTGAATTAGCACCATTGGTCCCATTAATCCGATATAAATAGTTCTCTGCAACAAGTTTTTCTTGGCCAACTGAATTATTTGTCTTCTTTGACAGATAAGCACCATTTGAAGTACTTGAACAAGAAACCTTCACAAATAGCCCTAAACATAAGAATGGCAAGAAAAACAACAAAACCATTAAACCAAAACTTTCAATTAGAGAAGTTCTGCAAAATGAAATGCTAGTTCTTTAGTTACCCTTTAAATGCAAGCTACAAATTTAACAACTAATTAACTAAAAGAAACTGGACCTAAACTTTCCAACACAGAAAAAAACAGAACATTACCATGTAATGAAAGATATGAATTAATGTTTTGCTAGATTGACAAGAACATTAAGGAAAATATACAAGAAAACATAACCTAAGACTAACAGAAAAAGATTCAGTCTTCTTTACCGCTGCAAGAACTAGACTCTGGAGAGAATCTAACACCACCAATATGCTGCAAACTCGAACATGTCCTTACCATGAGAGGTATCTCAGATAAAGATACAGATTTAAGATCAAGAAGCTTCAACTCCATTAGTGACAGCAGTACTAACAAAAAATCTCAACTACCTTAATTAACAGTAATACCCACCACAACCCCAAAAATGTATCCAACTCTTAGTGCGTATTTATATACATACAGTATTTAATTCCACAAGTGCCAAGAGGGGGGAGGGGGGGGGTGAATTGGCTTTTTGAGCTAAGTGGGTAATTTTCGTTTTACACTCAAAAGCAAATAAAAATAGAGTAAAGGCTGAATTAAATAAGGATAAGAGCAAGAAAAAACACTAAGAATTTATAGAGGTTTGGCCCTCAAAGCCTACTCCTCTCCTCAACCATAAGTTGAGAGTTTCAATCCACTATCAATCTACTTCAAGGGGTAGATCAAACTTTTACAAGCTTAAATCAAGCTACCCAAGTGTTTCCTAAGGCTCACACTCAAACCTAAGTGTTTTCAATGGCTCACACTCAAACACCCAATGCTAAGAACAATCCTCTTAGCTTATAAGTGAATAAAACCCTGACCCAGCTTACTCAATCTCACTATTGAGCTTTTGAATAATAGTTTTAAACACTCACCAACCCACACTCAAGAACACTCTTGAGATAGAAAGTAATTGCAAGAATTAAAGATTGAGAACTTGGGTGGCTGAAGAATAAATTCAAGATTGAATGCTCAAACATAGCTCTAAAGATGTTTGCTCAACTTCCCTCTATTTTTCCAGCTCTGTTCTTGGTAGTATTTAAACTCTCTAAGAGAAAAAGAGTTGTTGGAGAAGCATTTAATGCAAATAGAGTCATTTCAACCACCAAGACAAATCGTCATAACCAAGACAAATCGTCATAACTAATGACAGTCCCTCTACACGTTTTTCATAACTAATGACAAATCGTCACTACTTATGACAGTCGGGGCACTAAGAAAAAATTTGAATTCGCACGTTTTCATGACTAGGGAGTAGTGGTGACGCTAATCATGAAACTTTCTGCCACTTTTAGAATTGGTCGTCATTACTCATGATAAGTTTGTCACCACTCATGACTCTATGTTGCTCATGACGCTGGTGGTGAAAAACCTATTGTCCCCTTGAATTTTCGCGACTTGGATTTTTCAAATTTTACTCCAAATTTTTTCCGATGATTGGGATTTGCTTGGGACCAATTATCATGAAGATTCCCATCATTGTTGATCAAATTTGACTTTTAGAATTTGACGAAAAATTCAATCTTCGACTTCAGCCCAGTCATGACTCATGATGAGTCTGTCACTACTCATGAAAGGTATGCAGACTTGAAAATTTTACAACTTGACTTTTCATTGCTTGAGTTCGAACATGAATTTTGCAATATTAATCCACCTGAATATAAACACTTAAAAGCACGGATTAAATGTGATTTTACTTAATTATTTGTGACAATAAAAAATTGATTATTTTACCCCTCAAGGTTCAACAAAATACTATTTTAATTTTTACATATAATATTTGAATTTTTTTGCATATAATAAACTATACGTTAATAATAAAATATTTGTATAGTATTGATATATTTAAATAATTTATTATTACAATTTAAGAATGATACATGAACTTATTTGTACACTATTTTTAAATTTTGGACTAAAATGATAATATTGGATTATTTATGGACTGCAAACGAAATCTAAATAGAAATTTGGTAACTAAAAAGATACAAATTAAAATTTTGTAACCAAATTGTAATTAAGTACAAAGTTTAGTGACCATCCATATAATTTACCTTTTATTTATCTCTATGCTTATTTATTTATTTATTTATTTTGAACAATTAAATATTGCCACATAAAGATTCTAGCAAAGTCTTAGGAATTTTACACTTAAAATCCCTCAATTGTCATTATATATACAAATAACTCTAATCAATTATTTATTTCTACAAATCAACCTAGAGCTCACAAAAATAAAATATGAATAAATAAATTACAAACTAAATGTGTTTAAATCATGGCATGATCAGTTCACCCTTTTAGATTTTTTTGGTTCTAACAATTTAATTAATTGTTCAATTAAAATAGATGTTCTTGAACAATTATATAACTTTTTTATACTATTAAACAAATAGAGGCAGAACTATAATTTAACCAAAAAAAAAAAAAGTCTTTTAGTGGCCATGCAGGTCGCTATCCTAATATTTATGGGTTGTATAGTTAACAATTGACATCATCATACTCTAGTTTTCCAATATTATTATTAGTAAAATTTTCTTCTTATCAAAACGCACCATTAATGAGCATTGCTTTGTTTTTTTTTTTTTTACTATTTTTAATTTTGGATTACTTTCAGAAAAGGAATACAATTATGGACTGATTAATTTTCCCTTTTAGAACAAGCTGAGGGCCACATTGAACCTTTTGTACATACTGCTCAATTCCTTCAGTGAACTCTGAGTCAAAAAATGTAAAAAGACTTCATTTCTTAATTTAAAAGAAATGATTGTGTTTTTGTTTCGATGAACAAGAGAAGGAAAAAGATAAAGTTAAATAATTTTTACATAAGTGAATTGATTATATTAATTGATGATGCACTTTCTTAATTTGAAGTTTCATCCAAAGTAAAATTTACT
>CATIWK010214149.1:0-19534 GCA_949634005.1 Mallotus japonicus
AATGTTTCAGTTAAAATAAAAGATATTATTTTTATGGAAATGAAGAGTAATGTTTTAAATGTAATTAAATTAAAGTATTTTATATAAAATAAAACATGTGTATTTTAATAAAAATGAATTTTTTAATTTTTTTTTATAGAAAAATATTGTAAATTTTAATTTTAGGAGTTAATGCTGAATTATGAAAAGGAACACTTCTCAAATTTTTGACTTAATAAATTAAAAATAAAATATATCATATTAATTTTATTTTCTTTAATTTTTGTAACCATAATTTTTTAGTTATACTAAAATTAGTTTTTAAAATTATTAGATTAGTATTATAGTATATATAGTGTTTTAGTTGAAAAATAATACTAAATAAATATTTGAGTAATTTAAGGTAGAAAAATAAGTAATATATAAATATTTTTAGAATTCGAGTAGTATTGAGATATGTATAATAGAGTTTTAGTTAAAAAATACTAAATAAATAAATGGTAAATATTTTATTTTTAATAAAAATTAGGATTTTCAATGGTTTGACACATTAGATTTTAGAGTGAATATTCAAATATGAAAATAGAAACTTATCAAATTTTTAGCTTAATAACTTTAAAGCTCAACATTTAATATATATACAAATATAATAGAATTTTTTTTTGAGCATTATTAAATTACTATTGAAGTATGTATAATAGTGTTTGAATACTCAAATATGAAGATAGACACTTATCAAATTTTTAGCTTAATAACTTTAGAGCTCAACATTTAATATATATATATAGATATAATAGAATTTTTTTTTTGAGAACTATTAAATTACTATTGAAGTATGTATAATAGTGTTTTAGTTAAGAAATTTTTTAAAAATAAAATTTCTAATGGTTTAGGAAAAATAATTGAATGATTTGAGATAAAACAAATATGTATTGTATAAAAAACTTTTAAAATTTGAGTGGCATTAGAATATGTATATTAGTGTTTTAGTTAAAAAATAATACTAAAAGACTATAATAAATATTTTATTTTAATAAAAATTAGGATTTTAATAGTTTGACACATTAGTTTTTGCAATGAGTACTCAAATATGAAGATGGACACTTGTTAAATTTTTTGCTTAATAACTTTTGAACTTAACATTTAATATATATAAATTTATTTAAAAATATTTAATATAATTATCCATAATAATAATCAGCTATTCACTTTTTATCAACTATAGTATTTGATTAAATATTTAAATGAATAGGTGATTGATATTAGAATGTTGATTATTTTAAGTCAATGAGCTTTAGTTTTGAGCTCTTCAACCATTAGATCCTTAACCAAATAAATATCAAAATTAACCTCAAAAAAATCTCAATTAATGAAACTTAACATAAAAAAAAAAGAATATAATTGGGATCCATAGTTTTATTCCTACAATAAATACATATGGATGAAAATAGAAAAGTGAATGCTTTGCAGAAACTCAAAATTGCTTGCATTTGTTAAAAAAGAAAGGCTAAAATAGAAGATTCCTACCAATGTTTTAAAAAATTTTAAATTATTAATGTAAACAATTAATAGAATTTAATATGCAAAAATTTTCTTTTTTCCATACTAACTTCTTTTAGAACATCTCAAATGGTGCTTTTTAAAATAAAAAGCATATTATAGGTAATAAATAGCATTTTAAAAATTTTTCAATATAAAGAACAAATAATTTTATTTAAGTCCAATGCACTCTTTATATTTCACTTTTCATTTTATTTTATCCTAAAAGCATTTAATATTAATTTTTGAATATTGTGGGAAGAAAGAGAAAAAAATTTTAGGTAACAAAAAAAACCAATAGAAAATAATAATATGTATTAAAAATAGAGGTGTATTAATTACAATCACTCTCTAATCTATAATTTAGATTTAACAAGTGGATTGGAGTCCTACTTTTTACAATCATTTTTTATAATAAAAAGTTTAGGTTAAATAAAGAGTGGGTTGGAGATACTCTTAGGATAAAAAATTTAAAAAATTATTAAATACGTAATCCAATAAAAATGTCTCATTATAAAAAAATATTAAAAAATCTAATTTTAAAAAAATACTTTATCTGTTCTTAAATAATTGTCGTTTAAAGATTATTCACGTAGATTAAGAAATGTATTTAATATATGTATAAAATATTATACTACCCCTCAACCAATTATTAGCTTTATATAGAATCCCAAAATGAGTAGATATCTATTCATTTAATTCTCTTATATTAAATAAAGGTGAAATAAGAAAAAAAGTAGTTAAAATGCATTGGTAACTTAAAACGACAATTATTTCGGAACAAAATTAGATTTCTAAAACGATAATTATTTAGAAACAAATGAAGTATTATTTATGAAATTTATCTGAAAAAATTCATAATTAAAAAATCATGGTAGGTGATAATTAATGTGAATTAATAACTCATTAATTTGAAAA
The DNA here is from genome assembly GCA_949634005.1 of Mallotus japonicus. Lineage (NCBI taxonomy): Eukaryota > Viridiplantae > Streptophyta > Magnoliopsida > Malpighiales > Euphorbiaceae > Mallotus > Mallotus japonicus. Next base: position 2,437 of record CATIWK010214149.1, read on the forward strand.
ATATATGAATAGTAATTTTAATTTTTAAAATAAGATTAATGAGAGTAAAATTCTGTATTTAATGAGGCAATATTTTATTAAATGAGAACTAATAATTCAGCATTTAAAAAACAAAAAAAAATAAAAAATCTGAAATAAATACCGAAAAATCAAATTTTCATTCTTAAAAATATTATGGAAATAGGAAAGCAAGTTCCCAAATTTTATGAGACCCACATGCTGCCCTTTCGGCCAATTCCAATTTTGGACCATTCTTCTTCTTTTTTTTTTTTTTTTTTTTTGAACAATGGACTATTCTTCTTCTCTTACCTGTTAGTATTAGCCTCTGAGTTATGACCAGTCTCTTCCTTTCACATTTCAACCTTTATGATTTCCATTAATTTTTTTTCCATTAATTACTTATTAATTAATCATTTATGTACAAAAATTCTTTGCTCAAAAAAAAAAAATTATGTACAAAAATTACTTAATAGATGCAAAAGATTAAAAACAATGTTCAAAAAAAGATTAAAAACATTCAAAATTTAAATTAAAAAATAAAAACAAAAATTCATTTACCAAAAAATATTGCTTTTGCATTTAAATCTTTGTGTTTTATGCCAAAATCACTTTTTTTTCTTTTTTGTTGTTTTTATCTTCTTCTTCTTGCTACATGCTCTCCTGTCACATTAACCAAGCCACCATTTTTACCCTCCTTTGAAAGTTCCCACTTTATAACTCTTTTTTCTATATTTCTTTGGAAACTTTGCTTTCTTTGTCTTTGAAAATTACTTGCAGCAGTAGAGAGCTCAACTTTTGATTCTTCTTTTGGGTTTTTACTTTTTCGCAATACATAAGCAATTTTATTTATATTTTTTTGGGTGTTGGGTTGGTTGATGGATTTTTGTTACTTTCTTGAATTCCTTTCTTGTTTCTGTTCCTTTTCTGTTTCTTTACAAGATTCCCCCACCTCTTCTTGCCTTTCCATTGTAAATCTTTTTTAATAATTATTTCTTTTCAAAGATTGTTTTACACCCCCACATGCATGTTCTTGGGTTTGTCTGATCTGGATTGGATCACAAGGATCTATCTCTAGTGGGTTTTGTTTTGTTCTTGAGTCTCTTTGTGCTGCATCTTGGGTTTTGAAGAGAAAGAGAGGAGAGCACATAGAATAGAAGAATAATTAGAAGGTGAGATTTCTTGGTTTCTTGGATTCTTTCCCTGCTTTGGGACGCTCAAATTTCCTTTCTTTTGTGTTTCTTGATGATTGCTGCTGCTATCTTTGTCTCTGTATTATTTTCTTGAACTGCGTTGATGTAAGTTGGACTGGGTCTCTTCGGTTCATTTTCTGATATGTCTAATATTTATTATAGTCTTGCCGTATGGTTTTGAACTGGGTTCTTTATGTTCTGTTGAAATTCCATGGTTTATTGGAGCAAATAGTTGATTATGTTACTTTTTTGATTTTAGGTTATAATTTTGGGCAGTGATTATCAATCATACACAATCAAGTTGGGTGCTAGATGATTGAATTGGGGTTTTGATTGTGTATATTATTGGTGTGGTTTGATCTTTAATACACTCCTGAGGCATGGCAGGGATTGATATTTCAAAATATGCCCATAGTCCTGTACATAAGGCCATTGCAACAAGAGATTATGCCAGTCTCAGGAAGATACTTGCTGGCCTTCCAAGACTCTGCGACCCTGCTGAGATTCGGACGGAGGCTGCTTCAGTGGCTGAGGAAGAGAAAGCTGATGCCATCTCTGCTGTGGTTGACAGGCGAGATGTACCTAACCGTGACACTCCTCTTCACTTGGCTGTCAAATTGGGTGATGAGACTGCAACTGAGATGCTTATGGTTGCTGGTGCAGATTGGAGTTTGCAGAATGAACAGGGATGGAGTTCACTTCAAGAAGCCATTTGCAGTAGAGAAGAGGGGATATCAATGATCATAGTTAGGCTTTACCAGCCATTGGCATGGGCAAAGTGGTGCAGGAGGTTACCTCGTTTGGTGGCGACCATGCGAAGGATGAGAGACTTCTATATGGAAATTACTTTCCATTTTGAGAGTTCTGTTATACCTTTCATTTCAAGAATTGCTCCTTCAGATACTTACAAGATTTGGAAGAGGGGTGCGAATTTGAGGGCGGACATGACTTTGGCTGGCTTTGATGGTTTTAGGATTCAGCGTTCCGATCAGAGCATTCTTTTCCTTGGCGATGGGTCTGAGGATGGGAAAGTTCCTCCTGGCTCACTTTGCATGATCTCACATAAGGATAAGGAGGTGATGAATGCTTTGGATGGTGCTGGTGCTCCAGCAACTGAAGAAGAAGTTCGGCAAGAAGTGGCTGCAATGTCTCAGACTAATATTTTTAGGCCAGGAATTGATGTGACTCAGGCAGTTCTTTTGCCACAGTTGACATGGAGACGGCAGGAAAAAACAGAAATGGTGGGACCATGGAAGGGAAAGGTCTATGATATGCACAATGTGGTTGTTAGTATTAAATCTAGAAGGGTCCCTGGGGCTATGACAGATGATGAGTTCTTCTCATCTTGCAATGAGAATGAAACAGAGAGTGAGGAGCTCAATGACATTTTGACAGAAGAAGAAAGGAGGCAACTTGAAGTTGCACTTAAACTGGATTCGTCGGAATTGGCCAATGAAAATGGTGATGGAATCATCGCTCATCGTCATAGCTGTTATGACCAAAGGGACAGGGACATTCCCATTGAAGATGGAAACGGTTGTCGAAATGGAGAGATTAAGCAGGAAAAGAAAGGATGGTTTGGTGGATGGAGAAAACGAGATGCTAAAGTTGAAGGGCAGAAGAAAATTGTTCCCCCAAGAAGTTCTCTTTGTGTGGATGAGAAAGTGAGTGATTTACTAGGGGACTCTCCATCTCAAAATCAAATTAAACCAGGAAGACATTCTGTTGAGATAGTTGTGAGAGAAGAGCACAGGAAAGGAAGAGATACCAAGACGTCTACTTCTCTGAGTTCTGAGAACAATAATAGACGCAAGGAAGGAAGCCGCGAGAATGAATATAAGAAGGGATTGAGGCCTACTCTATGGCTTTCCCCTAACTTCCCATTACAAACTGAAGAACTTCTTCCACTGCTTGACATTCTAGCAAATAAGGTTAAGGCAATTCGTCGTTTAAGAGAGCTCCTCACAACAAAACTTCCAATGGGAACCTTTCCCGTGAAGGTACACTAATTTCTTTCTATTTACTTTTCAATGTTATAGTAGAATTGTTTTTGAACAAGGTGCTTTTAGTTAGTTAAATTGTCTTTTTGTTGTTGTTTGATTACGTTTTTTTTTTCTCACCCATCATTATGGCACCTTTTGATACCAAATTATGTTTCCTGATTTCTGTTTAATTTTGATCATACCAATATATTCTTTGTGAGTTTATACAAACTTGTCCGGTTGGTCCCTTGCCCACCTGCAGAACGTCCTGAAAATGAGTGTTCTCTTTTAAGCTTTAGTAAGCCCTAAAAATCATGTAGGATCAAAATTTTGAGATGTACATAGCCATATCCTACTCTGGCTCTGAGGTTTGGGCTTGGATATGTGAACAATTGAAGGGTGATGCTTTTTTGGCTTCCATGTGTAAATTTTCTTAGTTGTCATGAGAATGAAGGTCAAAGATTGGCATCTCTACTCGCTCAGATGGATAACTAACACTAGTCTATAGCTTACATATGTGTGCATGTATCTTTTGCCAATCTATAGGCATGCATATAAACTTGATCTTGACTCATTATGTGCACTCAAACTATGATGGCCTTACTCCAGAGTTCCAGAATTATATGACTAGTTCTAATAAGCATGTTGGACTTCAACTGAATATTTTAGAATTCTGGGCATATGTCTAAATTGGTTTTGTTTGCTAGAATTCATATGTTAGAGTTCTTTGTTTTTGAGAACAGATTCTAAATTTTGCAGCAAGTTTGATGCTGCAAGAAACTCTTTTACTCATTTTCTTTGGGCATGATTATACCATGTAAAATTCTATAATGGCATTTGTCATTTCTTGGACCCCAAAAATCATTCAGTTGCCTTAATAACCAAGATGATAACATACTACCCAAGTACCCATAGGGGACCAACATTGACCGCATGAAGCCTTTGTGAGTGAAATATGATATGCCTGTGCTTTCAGAACCACGCTTTTTTTTTTTTTACTAGTCTAGTCATCACAAAATTTGCAATTCAAGGAAAAGTCACCAAAATAATTAAGAAATTGTAACATGCTAGTATTGACCTTAGAGAAGTCAACTTCAAAAGAACCTGATCCAACCTGCATGGAGAGATTTTTCCCTATGGAAGTGCTGTTTATTAATTCATCTGTTCTGAAATTGCTTTTAAATTGTGTCGTCTGTCTTGGAGGATGGTAAAGGAGTTTGCTTGAAAGGCTGGCTTCTATATCTATTTCAATTCAGCAGAAAACAATATGGGGCTTTTATGCTTCACTTACAATTTTTGCACTTTTTTGGGGGGGATGATTGCACCAATCTAACTTGAAAGAGGTCCTATTGAGGTCGAAACTTTTTAATGGATAAAGTTTATCTTTTCCTTTTATGGTTAGGTGTACTTGGAACCTTCATAGGAATGTAATAGTAGGGATAGCAATGATCATCAGGAAAATGTTTTTGAGACTTGGGACTGTAGTACTGATCCTAAGCATGCTTCATAGATGGCTTAAGGTCTGTGTCAAGTTAAGGTGACATTTCTTTTGAGTCAGAGTGCTCATACTGCTTGGAGAATAAATAGACTAGACTGGCAATAGATTAGATATGGGAAAAAAGTTAAAAGTCAATCTGATGTTGTACCCAATATGAGGAAACTTGCACTATGCCTCAATTTTTGCACATAGTAAAAAGACAAACAATTAGCTTAGTGTGGACTAGGTTATGTTAGCAACTGAACTGGGATCCACCTGTTCAACAACTGGGGGTTATTTGCAGATAATCAACTGACTTTATGTATATATATATATGGCTTAGCCTTTTTGGTAATATTAATGGTTGTGTGCATTTCCTGATTTCTGGTAGTAATCCAACTACATTACATTTTGTTCTTGATGCATAGGAGATTTGTAATTCGTCCTGTTTTGACTTGTGAGATTATAGAATAACTTGCATCACAATTCATAGAATTATTGTTGAGTCTAGTGTCCTTTTTTCCCCTTTTAGAATGTTTTCTGACCGACCCCTCTACATTCAGGTGGCTATCCCAGTAGTTCCCACCATCAGAGTACTGGTTACATTTACAAAGTTTGAAGAACTACAGCCAGTAGATGAATTTGCAACACCTCCTTCAAGCCCTACTGCTGGTCGGGAGAGCCCAGCAGTGACTCAGTCCTCAAGTTCATCCTGGTTTCAGTGGATAAAAGCTCCTTACCGCCCTATTTCGTCAACTGGTGGGTCTAGCAGTAGGATAGAGAACATTCAGGACCCATTTGTTATCCCTCCAGATTATAATTGGATTTCAGCTGAAGCAAAGAAAAAGAAGATGCAGGAGAAGAACAAATCTAAGAAAGTGAGAAGTCAGAATCATTAGTTCAAGCTGGGTTTCACTAATAAACAAAAAATGTAAAAGAAAGTTTCTAGCTTGCAGAAAGAACTCAGCAGGTACCGAGTAGGGAAGATAGTGTTTCATACGACGATGAGATTGTGATACTGTAACGGAAATATGATATTGATCCCTTTTGTTTGGTGGGATAATTTGGTATATCAAAATTGTGGGGGAAGTTGGCAAGAAAGAAAGAAAGAAATATTTGTGATTCTTACACAATTGCTTTGCCTTTGTCGTAGATGTGTACATCATTTTCATTGCTTTGATTCACTTCTATATGTGACTGATTTGTTTTAACTCTTAGAATATTGACTGACCAAAATGATCAAGTTCCAATTACAGCTGGGAAGGGTAGAGCTTATCATTGAGCATCTCACTTCTCCTTTTGCAGCTTCATGCTTTCATGTCATTTTTTTTCACCAGGAGTCAATTTTATGTTCTTGTGACAACTTTTAAATGTCTTTTTTATGACTCTGATTTGCTTGCAATTTGCACAATTTTATATGGTACTATACAGCTTTGCTTATGCAAAAATAACTTGAGGAATGTTTACCTCAAACATCACAAAATTAATGTTGGAAACTATAAATATATACATAACAGAAAAAACATTTAAAAAAAAACAAAGGGATATCACTATCACAACGTTGGAGCCAATTTCAATTCAATGATTTGTTTACATTTTTTTTTATCAAGAGGAAAGGTGAATTGGGAACTTAGATTCAAGCTCCAAACACTGGTAGGTGATTTCTTTACATTTTGTTTTTTTCCTCAACATTTTTCCCTAATGCTACAGCTTGCTAAACGGGTTCAAATTTGACTACTGTAAGAGGCTAGAATGTGAATACAGTGAAACGTCATTGACCTGCATATGAAGAAAATGGTAGTTTGTAAGATAACAGATTACTGAAAATTGGAAAAATGAATATAAAAAGAAAATGAACTTTTGTGCACCATACATGGAAGCAAATTTACCAATAGGAAATATTGTAATGTATGCGATTGCACCTGCTTCAGTGAGTGTCCTCAATTATCAAAAAAAAACTTTAATAGAAGATATTGTTGGATGCATGAAGTACTGGAGTATGCATTTGTAGTTCTGGAAGTGGTCATGTGAGAAATTGATGGCATTATTGTGGCAGTTGAATATGTCTATAAGCATTTAGCCCCACTTTCAGTTTGCCTGTGATATCTTTGCTCTTGCCTACTCTGAAGATATTGCACCACGAAGGCCTAAAGAACAAGTCTTGGCCATCCAAATTTAAGTATGCTTAGCTTTTACTTTTAGAGTAGGCAAATCCCTGGCTTGGCTTTCCTTTTCTGGGAGACGGGATGCTTTAAATTCCAAGGTGTTTCATACTTTTGAACTTTTCTCAGAAGCATGCAACAAACACAATAATAAGCAATGGACCCAACAAGCTAAAAATGAGTATTTGATGACTTTTCTATCATTTTAATGATGCAGCACATGTCATATCCTTTAAAGGATGATCTAACATGTATCATGCGCTTTTGAATTTTGTATTATACTAAGAAATGGAGTTTCTTTTCCTTTGTTTTTAATTTTTTAGTTGTTTTTCTTTTTCATCATTATGGACTCATTAGGTGTAGGCTGCATGCCAATTGTTTGCTTTAAACTCATATCAACAAGGAAGGCAGCAAATGTCTTTATTTATGAGAGAGTTGTTGTATAGAGAATATGATTAATAGAATTCACAATTGAGCATTTAGTTTGTGACACTTGAACTGTTTTTACAAAACATGCTCCAGTGACATCTTCTTAACCCAATGTATCTCTATTAAAACTGTAAGTGCACTCACTCACACACACACACACACACACGCACACAAAAAAAATAATAATTATAAATGATTCTGACGTATATATATATAGAAAGAAGCTTTAAACCAAACTTCAGAAGCAAGCCTAGATTATAGGAGATGGATATTATATGCTTCAAAGCATTCCACAGGCTACTTGAGATGATAACAAAGAAAATTACCCTTGAATAACTCAACTTCTTTGTTATGTTATTGCTATTACGATTATGAACCCATTTGGTTTTGATTGCTATTCATTGAGGGAAAACTTTGAGAACATGCACCTTGATCACTATTTATGAGTTATGACATACATGATAATGCTTTCATATACTTAACATGCTTGCCGCAATTACTTCAGCTAAACCCCCCATGCCCTCTTGCTAGGACCCTTGTCCCTGGCTCTTCCTATTCTTGTGTTCCTACCCACATTTTTGTCCCAAGTCCTAAAACCCTTTAAAAGCTAGCTTTGTTAGATGACCATTTAGAAAGGCAACTGTGTGCTTGCATTCTCTTCAAATCAGGTCTTCAGCCCTATTTGCAGCAGCTACTATATGAACAGAGAATGCTAGCCTAATCTCAGCATTGCTATATTTATATATACTCATCAGGGTTCCTTAACTTATTCAAGAAAATATCAATGTATGAATTTTTAACTTAAAAAAAAAAAGCACATAGTGTGTACTACACGTATAAAAACTCTAAAGATGATAATTAATGAGCAAGGTGCCATCATACCTTGGGAGTTTCTGCTTCATTGAATTGTACAAATACAAGAGTTTCTTACTCCTTCAAGTTCCCCATCTTCACTCATGCTATTGAGATTATGAAAAAAAAAAAAGAAATGTAGTGAAGTTAGTGCCTGCTAAAAAGTATTGTTCAAAATGCATGTGCCTACTTGTTTCAGACCTTAGAATTTTGCAACTATTAACACTTGTAAAATGCCAAATACAAGCAACTAATTATTTCATTCAAGAAAATGAAAAATTGCATCACCTATTCCTCAACAAACTCATTCAAGCCTACCCCATATACAAAAACAGTCCTTAGATTATAACCACTCTCTTAAGACCAATATATATATATATATATATATGAAATTCCCTTATCACTGTTCAAGATTGATAATTATTTTAATGAAAAATAATGCTGAGACTATAATCATCAAACTGAAAAAATTAAAGCTAACTAAAAATCATATAAAGAAAGATAAATTTTGTTGAATTACCTTGGCTCAAACTCATGAACATGAGCAATATCTTTGCCATGGGCATCAGGCCAACTCACTTTTCTCTTTTCTGCCTTGATTGATTGATTATGTTCCTCAATAACTGTTGTACTTCTCTTGAGATTACTCTTGAGAGTGGTAGTAGTAATAGGTTCAACAATGTGAGGCCCATAATTAGATTTAGACCCACTGCTTGCACCATTGCTCTTTTGTTGCTCTTGAAATTGATCATTATCATTATTATTAGGCAATTCTTGCATGACCCCATCTTCCTTTTCTTCAAGAATTCGCTTCTTGCTATTATTGATGTTGCCTCTGCTGTTGTTTTCTTCTCCTTTGTTGCTATTCCTTGAAGAAGGTACATAGCAAGAGCACACAAGAGCCGTGCACCTATTCTTCTGCCCTGAGGCCGCCAGGAGTACAGTCAATAAGGTTCAAACTCTTTCTTTATCTATATATATATATATATAAAGATTGGTTTGCTTGTCTTTTTGTTTCTTTTCTTGATTCTTTGGCCAGTTTCTTGGATCTTTGTGAGCAATGGACTGACACCCAGATCAAAACAAAATGAAATCAATGGAGAGTATGTGAAGTAATGTTGTTGAAAGTGGTGTGGTTAGCTCCAAATGATTAATTAATGGAGGGTGTTTTGTGTTTTTGCTTTGCATCAAAGAAAGTGGATGGCCTTATTACTATTATTAATATGTGGGGTTGTATTGGGTTTTCAAGTTGGGAAAAGATGGTTGGATATTAGAAGCAGGTGTGTTTGTGTGTGTGCATGTAGTCAATCATAATTCATGGTCACCCACTTAGGCTTTATTTTTATTTTTTTATTTTTTTGCTTGTGCTTGAGCAATGATTAATGTGGTGAAATGGGTGAAAAGAAAAAAAAGAAATTGGGTTTCATCTCTTTACCATTTTTTACTGTTTGTGTTATGTATGTGTGTTTGTGTATATATGTATATATATATTCAGTTACAGTACTTGGAGATGGTGCTTATTTGCTTGCTATTTTGATGGCACTGGGCATGTAACTAGTGGGTAGAGAAGAGGAAAGCAAGAGATTTGGTAATTATGGATAGTAGAGGCAAAAGAAAAGAAAAGAAAAGAAAAGAAAAGAAAGGAAAAGGGGAAAAAGGGGAAAGTGGGGTCAGAGGGTAAGAAATTTTCTTTTTGGTTGGCTAAGTGTCTGTGTTAGAGGGTTCATTTTCTGCATTTATGATGCTTTGAAGGTAAATGGTATCATTGTGTTTAGTACCCTTTTAATTTCCCTTAACTGTTGTGATGATGTCATGAAATTGATTTGATTTTTGCTGATTCATCCTCTCAGGTGCTTTACAGTTAATTACATCTGTTATATTTAGTTTAATTATTTTCTGTTATCTGTTTTAAATTTGTCTCTTTAGCAGACAACTTTTTAGGCCTTGTCTGTCTACTAACAAAAAAAAAAAAAAAAAGCCTCTGCCTTTATGCTATCTTCTTCCTCTTACCAGAGGTTAGTTATTCAGGCTGGGAACTTGGCAGCTCTATTTGGTTTTTTTTGGATCCCCTAAAATCATAAAAATGATAAAAAATTTTCAATAATTAATTTAAAGTGGTTACATACATTAAAATTCAAATTTAAGATTTCGTTTAAGTAAAAACAAATGGTAACAATTGATCATTTATTTTCAATTTTTAAAGATTATTTTACTATTCTCAAGCATTTATATGTAATACAAGACTAAATTTCTTTTCTTGTATAATAAATTTTAAAGGCATAACTTCAATTTTTTTGGTCAATAAAATTTATTTAAATTAAAATAAAAAAATTATTAATTGAGAAATGAATGACCTAAGTATCAATATGTTGTACAATAAAAGTTGATTTTCTCCACCTCATACTATTATTAAAAAGAAGTGACCATTAAACTATTTTTCATTGGCAAATAAAAGAAAATTTGCAGTAATTAATTTGCGAAATAGATATGCAAACAATACTAACTTGATTTCACGTATGGTGACCATTAACTCATCTGTATACTATATCTATATCTATCTCTATGTATATATTAAATACGGAGCTAAAAAGTCATTAAACAAAAAATTTGACAAGTGTCTATTTTTATATTTAAGTATTTACCCTAAAAGTTAATGTGTTAAATCATTAAAAATTCTAATTTTTTATTAAAAATAAAATATTTACTTTATTTATTAAGTATAATTTTTTAACTAAAACACTATTATACATATTTCAATAATACTCAAATTTTAAAAATATTTATATACTACATAATTTTTTAAAGTCAAATAATTTTTCAAACCATTACAAATTTTATTTTTTAAAAGAATTTAAAAAATATTATAATTATTTAGCCTTATTTTTCAACTAAAACATTACTCTATACGCTAATGATAATCTAATAATTTTAAAAACTAATCTTATTATCACTAAAAAATTATGGTAATAAAAATTAAACAATATAAAATGAATATGATATATTTTTATTTTAATTTATTTAGTTATATATTCTATTTAAATATTTATTTATTTTATTTTACAGTCTATGCATTGCACGGATTGATGACTAATTATATATAGTTGGACCGTCAAACCAATTACATTAATACAACTGATAATGTAATAAAATAAATTAATAAAAAATTAATCATAAGATATGATCTTAAAATATGATATGACATGAAAATGTACAAATTAAAAATTCGATCATTACCTCTTCTCTCCCGCCAAAAAAGTTGACATGACGACACATGAAAATTTAGGAGAACATGAGCTATGAGCGTATGACTTAGCCCATCTCTTGTAAGGACCCAGCCAAAGACCAATATTGGTTTCCAAAGATAAATGATCCAGCCCATATCTGTTCTGGACCAAACAGAAGACCAGCGAAGCCACCTGCATCTTCTCCTCCTCCTCGTCCTCCTCCTCCTCCTCCTTCTTCTTCTGCTTCTTGTTCTTGTCACCCTCTGAAACTTGCAATTGCAAGATGAACAGGTAACGCCTCTCAAATTCTATTAACACAGAAATCATTTTGTTAAATTTTTTTCTAGTTTCTCATTTTCTCGTTTACTTCGTCGCAGAGCGATCGCAAGGAAACTTTCAGCTGGTGCTACTAGTAGTGCTGCTGCTTATCAATCAAAAGTTCCTCTTCTAAAGAACTTGTGTAGTGGCAGTGCTGCTTCTGTAAACGCATCTTCTGCTACCTCTACCCGAATTATTAATAATGTAATGTTTGTTTGCCATAACCTAATTCTGAAAGAATTCAATCGTGTTAGGTTGTAACAAGAACTAATTTAATAACTCTTATCATTTAAAAAGAAATGAGCCAAGTAGTGATTATTTTCCGAGTTGGTTAATATGAATTCTATTGTGTTTGGTTGTCTGTTGTGAACTCATGTTGCTTTTGGCTTGATTTCATTTATTTTCTTTTAAAATGCCTTTGGTCTTTTGGGTTGAAGGAATTGAGTTGCAGTAATTGAGTGGTTTCCGAACAGGAGAATTGTCCAAATAAAATTTGGTTGAATTAAATTCTTGTATTTCTAGACTTTCCAAACAAGGTGATAGTGAATTTTGTTTAAATCGTAGCTTGGTATGAGAAAGACATTTTGTTTTTTGTTTTAATGATGTTTGGAATTTGGATTAGCTTGTCTCTCCCTGTAGTTTTTATTTGTGTTTATGCACTTGGTTGCTGCCACTGCATTTAAGGATTTCCAATTTTTCTAAAGACAAGTAAGATCTTGCATTTCATTGTTGTGTTTTGGACTTGTAGGAGGATGAGGACAAGAACAAGAGCAAACAGAGTTTTACTCATACAGCTCAACCGTATGACATTGCTATTGTTGGTGGAGGCATGGTTGGCATGGCCCTTGCTTGTTCCTTGGGTGTGTATTTTCTTTATTTTTTTTATTGTTGTTTGAACTTGTTCTTCGATTTGTTAATAGTGTAGTAGTGTTAATTTACATCTAGCAGAAGTTGGTTCTAGATGCAATACAAAAGGCAGGATAGGAATTTTAGGTTGATGCTCTAGAAATGAACTCATGTGGCTTATTCTCACGGCTAGAACTGAGCTTTTGATTCATCATGTTTTTTTGGGTTTGCAGCAACCACGCCATTGACAAAGCACCTGAATGTTGCCATTATTGACAGTAATCCTGCCCTGGCAGGTAAATTAAACATCAAGAGAGAGGACCCACCTGATCCAAGGGTCAGTACAGTCACACCGGCAACTATATCTGTTTTCAAAGGTACTAAATGTGCTTTATCATTCTTCATCTGTTTTTTACCTGATCTAGATTATATTGTCACATCTTAGTGGAAGTTTAATTGAAATTGAGGTTTGCAGTCATCTAATGGAAGTTGGTTTGAAGTTCTTTAAACTTGCTTAAGTGCTATTACCACTAAAAGTCATGAAATTGTTGTCATGTTGAAGTTCATCATATGACCTATTGGGAAACCTTACTGTAGGTTACCAATGTTGCTCAATTCTTCCTGATTTGGTATGCTGCAATTGAGAACTCTTTATCATATATACTCTTGCCTGGACATAAACTTCGGCAGCTTTAAACGTGTTCTTGATAGGTTTGGTTTAAAGGTTTTGCTTGTGTATTAGGTCTTCAAGTATCAAGCATAACCAAATTGATTACACTGGTTAATTAAAATGGAAGCAGGCATTTAACATACCCTTTTCTTTTTCAATGATGTCTATACAGATATTGGTGCTTGGCAATTTGTCCAGCAGCATCGACATGCATATTTTGATAAGATGCAGGTGGTGTTTGTAATCATTTATTTCATTTTAGTATTCTTTTATGTTTAACAGCTGACATTTTATTTTTAAATTTGTGCATTGCGCTTTAGCATTTATTATTATTGAATAGAATAAAATGCTGCAAATGCCTTTGATCTTGTTTGCTGTATTCAAGTTTACTGTTAGAACTTAATGCATTCTGAACCACATACTTTCACATAACATAATGTGTTAATTTTTATTTCTTTTCTATAGGTTTGGGATTATACTGGCCTAGGATACACAAAATACAATGCAAGAGATGCAAATAAAGATGTTTTGGGGTAAGCACAACATACGATGTAACAAAGTATCACTTCATGATTCTTTGGCCACTCATATTTGATGGTACTGATGTGGACTCATGATCCAGTTGTGTGGTGGAGAATAAGGTGCTTCACAGCTCACTGCTTTCACGTGTTGAGGTATTGTAAGTGTTTAGGCTATATATCTTTATAAACCATGAAACTATTAAGTTGCAGATAAGACATGTTATGTTCTGCCTAGATTGACTATTTTTGGATTTTTGCATTATTCAACCATCCATTTCTGGACTCCATTATTTTTTTTCCCGGGGTTTTCTCCCTTAAAAATCATTCCCATTTTTTCTTGCAGTTTTATCATCAATAATTTTGTTTTGTCCTCCTCCTAGTTAAATGGCAACATGAAATAAGCCAAAGGAGGGTTTAGGAGCCTAATCCTAGTTGTATATGTTAACCATTGAACCCAAATTTTTTCAACATTTTATTATCTGTCTAGAATCTGGAGAAGTCCTGCTCACATACCTAATTTGTGAAGTTATGTGGTCTTCTAATTGTTTTCCCTTTCATAGGTCCTAATATAAGGCTTTTGTTTTCTCCTGCCAAACCAGACAATAATCTGTGAAAGTTATGTGATTACCAATGCAGTTTTACATACAGACCTTGATTCCCTAATGGAGCATATTTTTTCTGATGGATAACAAATATAATTTTCTGGCTTATGCTCAATCATAGGATCCATTACTTATTATAAATGTTCTTTATTTTCTCTTCTTCCTTTCAATTATTGAAACTGAATTAGTCCTGCAGGATACTGATTTCCAGAAGACAATTTACCCTTCTAGATTAACTTCAATGTCTTTACATCAAAGCTCTTCCTCCAAAGAGGCAGACGGTGCATTATCAACAGAGGCATTGCACATTAAGGGACGTTTAGCAAAGCTGGAACTGAGTGATGGCAGCAGCGTATATGCAAAGTTGGTGGTAATTTAATTTGTGCACTGATGAAAATATACTCCAAAATATAATATAAATAGTATGTTATTTGGATTGTAGGTGAGGGCTGCTAGAAAATATTTGTCATTGATAATGTGCACAGGTTGGAGCTGATGGGGGCAAGTCACAAGTTAGAGAATTAGCAGGATTTAAAACGACTGGGTGGAACTACTCACAGAATGCAGTCATCTGCACTGTAGAACACTCCATAGAAAATTGGTGTGCATGGCAACGGTTTCTACCAGCAGGTCCAATTGCTCTTCTTCCAATTGGGGATAAATTTAGCAACATCGTTTGGACTATGAACCCGGAGGAATCATCAGACTGCAAATCAATGAATGAAGATGATTTTGTTAAAGCTGTAAATCATGCTCTAGATTATGGATATGGTCCTCATCCAAAGTCTAGCTTATTGGACAGTGCAGACATGTTTTCATGGCTCAGAGGAAATTTGTCTATATCAGCTGGTGAATCTTTTGAAGTTCCACCAAAGGTGGTCAAGTTGGCTTCTGCTAGGATGGCATTTCCTTTGTCCTTGATGCATGCAAAAGATTATGCATCAAAACGTGTCGTGCTGATTGGCGATGCAGCACATACAGTGCATCCTTTAGCTGGGCAAGGAGTTAACTTGGGTTTTGGAGATGCATTTGCTCTTTCAAGAATCATTGCCGAGGGCATTGCCGTAGGAGCAGACATTGGGGAGGTTTGTTTGTCATCTCAGTTGCTTCATTTATTAAGAATAGGTTATTGACTGCCACAGCTCTGTTGGTATTCTCTGATAATTGGTATTTTAAAAATATCCATATGCACAAAAAAAAAAAAAAAAATATTGGTCTCTTAGAGTCCTTTGTGGCCTTCATAACAAGATGCATAGACCTGTTTTCAGCTGGTTGAGCTGTTGATATTCACAAAATACATGAACCCAAGAAATGCATCATTCCATTCTACAATTTTATTAGACCTTTATTAGCTGTTAATTCAAATAGGCACACTTAACAACCAGATGAAATGGAAAAAATTTAGTGATAGATTTTTTATTTTTTTTCTTTTGCAGGTATCCCTCTTGAAAAAATATGAAGCAGAAAGGAAACCAGCAAATGTTGCCATGATGGCAATTCTGGATGGTTTTCAGAAGGCATATTCCATTGACTTTGGACCTCTTAATATATTACGTGCCGCTGCATTTCATGGGGCACAACACATTTCGCCACTTAAGAAGAGTATCATTTCATATGCTTCAGGGGAGCAGAGGCTGCCACTCTTTTCTTGAAACCAAAGTTGTTGATATCCTCAACCTCCAGATTTTATGCACCATAATAAATGAAATGCTCCTTCGTATATTTACTGATATAAACTTATGCATGGCCTTTCTAAACTAAAGCAACGTGAAAATATCATTAGCATAACTTCAACAGCTCAGGACAACAATTTGATGGGTCTACAGATCAGCTGCACCATTTGTTTGCATTTTTCATCTCTCTTATTTTTATGCGGCGAAAGAAAGATGCTTAAATACAGGGTTTTAAGAGGACTGGCACTATTAATCAATTTTCCCAATCAAAAGAAACTGTACATAACAGACTTTGTTATTGCTTTTTTTTTTTTTCCCTCATACAGGGACTTCAATTAACTTGGAAAAGCTATAATGCATTTTTATCTCAGGTGTACAAGTGCATTATGTATGGCCCTTTTATACAAATATATGCACAGCCAAATAGTTTCATCTACAAAAATGTATCCCTGATGATGCGTGCTGCTACGCGGGATGAAAGCCGTGAGAGCACCTCAGGTAGCACTCTAGCTGAGATGCTTGGCAAAACTGGAAGAAGCTCTTGTATGATACGAGCAACATTTACATCCTGTTGACACCCAGATGAAAAAGGAAACAAGGTTATATTGGTGTCTATGAGAAAGCAATAACATTTACTTAAAACCAAAAGTAAATTCAAAAATCTGAACTTAAAAAGTGCTAGTTCGTAAACATCCAGACTCCAACAATAATTTGCGTTTCTCTTTATAGCAAACATAAGTACCTGATTTGATGTCCTGGATAGTGAACTTCCAGCAGTTAAGAACTCGACAATTTTCTGAACGTTATTCAATATAACTTTGTCCTCTTCAGTTATTGTTGGCAGTAGTGCAGCAGGCTTAAAGGGTCCAGGTACCATGCTGAAAACTGGTGCAGCATTTCCAACTCCAAGGATTGCCAGTATTTGCACCAGCTGTTCCCTTGTAACAGCATCAATCCCCTTTACAATCTGCACCAGAAAATAATCAGTTGACATTTGAGATGCCAAGCATACAACAAACTTCAACACTAAGAATGATTAGGAGAAAATATGCTAATCAGAGTACCTCATCCAGAAGAAATTCTCGGAAAAAATTGCCCTTCTCAGAAAGAATAAATCCTAAGGCAGCCCTTGTTTGAACTGGCTGTGATGGC
>CATIWK010214198.1:0-15801 GCA_949634005.1 Mallotus japonicus
AATTTATTTTTAAATAATTTAAATAAATATTTTTAATAATATATAAATTAAAGACAATAAATTATTATTTATTGATATATATATTTTTAAATAATTTGTATAACTAAAAAATATTATAAAAAGTATATGAAATTATATTTAAAAATAAATTATACTCTTAATGGTCATTTGACATACAAACAGTAACAGCTAATAAAATTGTACCAAACATTTCATATTTATCAGCTAACAGCTATCAGCAACCGCTATCAGCTATCAGCTGCTGTAAATAGCTAAATTAAACAGGCCCTTACTAAATTATCTTTTTGTAAAGGATAGGACCTGATCTATATTTTTACAAATTATCTCTTTATAATAGATTGATGTATTAATACAAAATACATATTGATCTTATTTGTTAACACTTTTCAATATATTTACTAGAACTCAAAAGATCAATAAAAAATAAATAATCTCTCTTAAATTCTACTTGATCTTAAGGAACAGGTAGAAGATAAATTTTAAAACGGAAAAATAGGAAGAAGTTATTTGCATTTTTAAGCATTGAAAAATAACTTTCCATTCTTAAAAGAAAGAGTTACTTTCCTATGTTTTTAGGTTATTTTCCTTTAATTAATAATTTATTTTCTTTTAATTTATTTTCCTCGTAATTCAAACACTAAAAAATAAGAAAAAAATTTCAGTAGTATATTTTTCGCAAATAAATGGAACCTTTAATAAATAATTTTACATTAAATATTCATATTATTTTAAACATCATAAATTTTTAATAACATTATCGAATAAAATATTAAAATGTAAGTAAAGTGGTATTACAAACCCTTAAGAAAAAAAAACCACATATATTTGAGTAAAAAAAAACTCCTAACCACAAGATAATATTGTTTTAACTTTTCCTATGAAAAAATAGGGTTATATCAAAGCAACGTTCGGCTCCCAAGCTAACCAACCCACTAAGGGTCACCCATCAGGTCGTTTAAAGGACCTGCAACTACACTTCTTATTTCCATGCAAAAAAGCAAAAAGATTCCATAAATCATTGCTTTTTACAACACTGGTCTTTCATATCTTTTAAGTTATACAGACACCAACACTAACATTAAAAAGTACTTTCCCCAGCAATCATAAGCCCTCAAATCAGTAGTCCGTTCCTTGCACGATGAACCTTTTAGCCACCAAATCTTCCCATAAATTAGTGATGCTTTTTAGAGCCTTGAGACTTGTCATTGTAATGGCAGCAAGCAATTTATTTTCAGTTGCAATGGCAGCTAAAACCTTACCGAGTCTTCAAATTTCAGCCAGCTAACTTCACTTAAATCGTTTCACAGTCTATCTGTTTGCAGATAGGAACTTGTTTAGAGAACAAATTACGAACTTCTGAATTAAAATCTTAAAAAATACGAATCCACATAACATCTATGCATAGTTCAGTAGGAAAATTGCATTTAACTTAGTCCCACTCTCAGGCTCTTAGAACATATAATAAATCAGGCAATTGAATCCAAGATAGCCCTGAAATTTAGAGCTTAGGATAAGGAATTTACACACACTCCCCACCACAGAATGGTCACACATAGGGGTAACAATGTGTGAATGCAGCCGGTATGCAAAAATAAAAAATAAATAAATAAAAAGAAGCCACATTTTCAAGAAAAGAATGAGAGGATACCGATTTCCATACCTAGACCTTACACCAAGAAGAAATCACCAGTTTGCAATCCCCACACCCCCACAATACCCGCCCACACACACAAAAGCAAGCACATTTGCTAGCTTTACTAAAGTCCTAGGAATTAAATCTATAACGACCTAACATAGCCTTGGTTGAATTTTTGAAATTGCAATTTTTGTTCAAAATTAATTAGGAAAAGACCTCTCCCAGAAGCAATAAAATAAAATTAACATTATAAAAGGAGCACATAGGAAAAAAATATCAGTAGAATATAGAAAAAAGATACGAAAATTATGGATGAAAACTTATCACACAAGCAGATCAAACTCATGATGCACAAAGGATGTAATTCTCTGCTCAATGTAAACTCAGAAAAGCATAAGAGCAATTCAGTTTCTACAATAGAATTTGAAAGTAAAAACTGGACTTACCAGGAGTTTCAAAAGTTGCAAGCGGAGAGCCTGCGTTTTTGAAGTAAGATGAGAGATCTATATCCAGGTCGTCGTACATGTCCACAAATGGATGTGTCTGATATTTTCATTGGAAAGTTAAAAGAAAAGTAAGAACTATAAGTGTCAAGTCCAGCCAATATGTATCTAATTGATCTGATTTCAAACTCAAGGGACCAAAAGGAAAATAGTTTCACATACCATAAGCTCATGTGCCGACTTTCTGTTGTCAGGGTCTTTCTGCACGCTAAGATATAAATGAAGACAGGGATTAGTGCACCTCAAAATTCATAGCGGTGTCTAGGCTGAATGAAAATACCGACTAAATCCTATCACTAGAAGTGTACTCCATCCAAAGAAAAAGAGGACATATAAACACGCAAAAAGCTTGTCTATAAATGCATAAGACAATTTTCCTTTTTTCTTTTAAATTCAACTGCTGTACGCATCTCAGAATCAGTACAAAAACAACTCACAGGATACTTAATTATACCAAACAAATATTAAATATTAAGTTGCTTGATAATTATATCCTTAAAGTTCTGAACTATCAAATTCAAATTTATCCTATAGAAAGCATGAAAGCAGCCCCGCAATTAACAACAGTAAGCCACCACGGAATTATGTTTTTTGCAAACATCAGAGTAATCTTTACCATGAAGATATGAATGAGCAGAACTCTGAAGAAAATTGATCAGAAGGAGCAGAAGGTTGTGGTTGATCAACAACAGCTTCCATAAGTTCATAAACATTAACCCAGCCTTCACCCTGCTCTGGAGGGGAATATGGGAATTTACCAGTTGCACACTCCAATAATACCAAACCCAGGCTCCAAATGTCACTTTTGTAGCCATACTTTGCTCCACTAATTCTCTCAGGCTACAAAATACAATCACACATGAACAAGTTTCAAATACAAGCCTTTTATAACTATGAATATATGACAACTTCACAGCCAAAGAAAAGTTTATTCTTGCAAAAGGAAAATCCATAAGCATCACCACATGTACAATTAAATACTTACAGACATATAGTTGTATGTACCAACAAAAGTATTAGCCAGCCCAGAGGTGCTCGCCATTATCGTACTCACACCAAAGTCAGTGATCTTGACTTCTCCTCTATGATTTATCAATAAATTAGAAGGTTTCAAGTCCCTATGGATTATATGCTTTTCACGATGAAGATATAATAAACCCTTGAGCACCTATAGCAAGCATTAGAAAAACAATTGGCAAAACAGAAAATGCTAACTAGAATGAATAACAGAGATTTGCAAATTACATGATTTTCCAAAAACCTGTTTACAAATGGCAGCAAGATATGGTTCTGGAATAGTTTTAACTTTTTTTAGAAGATCAGCCAAAGATCCCCCATCCATATACTCTAAGATAATTGAAATGGCACCATTATCATAGAAAGACTGGTAGCACATAACAACATATGGACATTGTGATGATTGATTAATTTTTAATTCCTGGGCGATTGCTTTCCTCGAACTCTCCTCAATATTCATCTGTATAACCTGAAGATGAACAACAATACCAAACTTAAACATTGAATGGAGCAACAGATTGCTAAGAACTAAAGAACCAATATATATATATATGAATATTTTTCTAAATACATAAATGATAGGCCGGGCAAAAGCCAAAATCAAGATGAGTACCTTTAAAGCAAAAAACTGGCCTGTCCATTTGTGTTGCACCAACTGCACAATTCCACTACTTCCCTTCCCAATAACCTTAATAGTGTCTATGTCTGCTAAACTCAATTGGTTGTCTGTTGGCTTAATGGGGGGTGGCTGCACCCAGGTATGCACATAAAACAAAATTAAAAGGTTTAACAGGCAGGAAATTACACAGTAACACTGGTATAAAAGCATAAGAGTCTAACAAGTGCACCGATCATTGCTTCCCAGTATGCGTTTTAAAGAATTAAATTAGTACTAAAAACAAGCCAAGATGTTCAGTAAATCTAATGTCTATGAAGCATTAATCTCAAAATCACCAAATTAACGAAAAAATAGACCAGTCTAAGCTTAGATCTCACGACAAAGCTCGACAACCGGATACTAAATCCAAGTCACATTCATTTAGCGTTGATCCACCGATCTACTATTAATTTAACCTAATTAAAATCAACAACAATTCATCAGATCATTTGCGTCAAAAGAAGAAGCAAGGCGAAGTAGAGGATTACAGCTTCGGGTTCAGTTTGAGACACAATTCGAACGCCGTCACGGTTGACGAGCAGATCGCCATCCATAAAGGTACCGCTCTGAGTTCTGGCGAGACAAACAAAATCAGGAGAAAAAAAAAACAGAGAGAGAGAGTGAAAGAAGAGGAGCAAAAGAGACTTACAAGAACTTAGCGAAGGAAATTTCATCAGGAGGAGGAAGAGAAAGCTTGAGCTTCACATTAGGGTTTAAAGCTCCTCTCTTCATGATTTTTTTTTTTGGTTTTTAGATTGATTTCTGCAAAGAGTCTTTTTGATGGTATTGTTAGGAGAGAAGTGAATAAAAGTAAAGAAAGACTAAAAAGACTGAAGACCAGTCGCCATTACAGAACCAAAACCAAACAGCTGCTGCTTTCAATGAACAAAGCTCAGGACTTTCCGTTTACTTTTCTTCTCTTGCTGGCGCCCTTCTTTTTTTTTTTTTTTTTCTACCTTCCTCGTTTACCCTCCAATTATTTTCCTAATATGTTGATGAACTGACTCATCGTCAAGATTCAAGATCAAAAACAATGCAAGAGTGATGGTCATTTCTTTATATTTCATTATAAATAACTCAAAATTTATTTTCAATAAAATTTTAAAAAATATATAAATTTTATAACATTAAAAGAAAAAAAAAATCATCCATTTAATTTTAAATATTCTGAATGAGTTGAGTTGTAATGGTTGTAAATTATTAATGTAAAAACTTGACTTTTAAAACTATCTCAATTATTTTGCTTAATTTTTATTTCAATATGAGATATTAATAAAATTATCGTGACAGTGACATTTCAGGTTATAGTTTTAGTGAAGGTAGGTGTGTTAAATTAATTGTTAGAAAATTTTTACTATTTTAATCATTATACTAGATTGAATTGGATTAGTTAGAATTTAATTTATTTTCTCCTGTTGTTCTCTCCAGAGACTGTTTCTCCATCATTTTTTTTCTTGGTTGTGGGAATCAATTTCTGGCAATTTATGGCAGAATGGCCAGAAATTGATCTAAGTGTCTTTTTATTGGACATATATTAGGTTCTTTTCATAGAATAAGTGCTAGTTTCTCTAGATGTAGGTTAAATCCCTTTTTTTTTGTTAGTTTATCTAGATCTAGGGTTAAATTCTTTTTTTGTTCTCTTTTTGTGAGAATTTTGCTCTTCTTCAATGGGAGATTTATGGGTTTAATCATTCTTGTGCTTACTTTCATGGAGAAAAAGACAACTTTTATTTTGAGAAAATTTTTTATTTGATTTACCCAATATTTAAGATTTTCTTGATAATTTGCAAAATGGGTTATGTCACACCCATTAGTTCGCTAGAAAGTGTTTGGTTTATCATACGAAGTTCAAGTTTCACCAGGTTTGACTACTTCTTTTACCAAATTATATCTCCTCTCAATGCAACACCGATGTACCGGTATATTTGTGACTTTATTTTTTTGTTGTTTTCTTCTTCTATTTTATGTTAATATATCTTTTAAGAGTAAAATTTTTTGGTAAAATTAATAGTTATTGTAAAAATCTTACTCCGTTCTTTGTATTTTACCCTCTTTAATGATATTTTCTAGTTGACAAAAAAAATCATTTAATATTCAAAAAATGGAGTATTTAAAATCATTTTAGAGTGGAAGCATTATGTTAGAACCATCATATTGGATAACTAGGACCATTTTTTCAGTGGGAAAAGGGGAAAAAAAAACCCACCAAAACCAAACAAACAGTGTCGAGAAAATGAAATCCATTGACCAGTCTTATTAATCATGCATGTCTTTTTCTCTTTTTTTTTTTATTTTATTTTATTTTATTTTATCATTTTCTTGGCTGCTATGCACCACTGGTGCTATCAGGTTCTTTTAAATTGACAATCTTTGCCCCATTTGGTGCTAGGCAAGCATGAGCTTCTGGCCTGAGATGTACTCCAGTACACGCAGCTTAGAATGATGATTGGACACCTATACTTGACCAAACATGAGGCCTTATTTTCCGCACCTCGAGTTCGATATCACCATCCATAACGGATGATGGAGATAACTACCTCTATTTTTTGAAGATAACTACCTCTATTGTGTAACCTCTATCAAGTAAAAAAAAAAAAAAAAAAGGTAGTTGCAAATTAACCCAACATTAAACTTAGAATTCTGTCAAGTTGGTCCAGTTACTTGTCCAAATGTTACTGGTCTACAAAAACTGTCGGCCAAGTTCATGGAAGTCAATACAAAGACAAATCAGATGTTGACTTTGTAATTTCAGACAATGGTCTGTATGGGATGAACCTGACATGGAAACTTACCCCTTCTACTCCATGGTACCAAAAAAGAACAACACAGCATAAATAACACAAGTAAAAATCCGAAAACCAATTCTCAGCAGTAATCCACTAAATAATCAAATCAACGCTTGACTTGATAATTCTTTAATAGCTCAATACTAGCTCAGGATAATGTCTTGATGCCCTTATTCTATGTTGCATATGCTTTTTGAATGCCAGCATTCCAAGATTAGGTGGTTTGCTTCTCCCCTTTCTTATATTCCTCAAATCCATCAAGGCTTAAGCTTGTGTGAGTGGTGGATGAAAGTGTTTAATTTGTTACGGCATAGAGAGGAAGAATTTTCATTGGTTCTCTATTTGGGGTGGTTCATTTGGAAAAATAGGAATCAATTTATCTTTAAAAAGATCACTCCTAATCCTATCTCTGCTGCAATAAAATTGCATAATGATTTCAGGCAGGCAAACAATTCTGAAGAACTTTCTTCCTCTAATATGCAGTCTCAATCTAATAGGCAGACTTGAAAGCCTCCAGATGCTGGCGTGATCAAAATAAACGTCGATGCCTCTTTTAATCCTTCTCTGTGTATTGCAGGAACTGCAGCAGTAGCAAGAGATGATCGAGGTAGAATTGTTTGTGGCGTGGCTAAGAGGATTGAAGCGGATTCTGTTCCGGTGGCAGAAACTGAGGCTATGCTTCTTGCCGTGGACTTGGCGATTTGAAGGAGCTTTCACCACTGTATTTTTGAAACAGACTCCCAAATTTTGTTTAATTCCTTATCGGGTAAGAAGTTAGATCCCCCTTGGGAGATTATAGCTATTTTGGATTTGATCAGAACTAAACTTCCTTATCTTTTATCCAAGTCTTTTAGTCGGGTTTATAGAAATGTGAATCAGCATTTTCTCATTTTCTGCCGCACATAAATCATCATAGAAATTAGCAGCAACGCCAGACTCAGCCATTACTTTTTGCTTAAATGAAGTAAGCTGCATCATCTCATAATTTAACTGCTGAAACTTCTATTGCAAAATAACATGTCAAAGCATTATAATCTCGATATCGAAACTCATGAGCAAAAAATTGCACACAAATATAAGTTACATTATTGTGTTCAATATCACAAAGTGTCAACACTCAGTATATGTAAGAATTCATTGAATATGTATACAGTGTATCTGTCTGTCAAGATATCTCTAAAAAGTAGATGTCCCGGCAGCGAGCCTTTTCCAACAAAAAGCACAAGGGCGGCTCTTCTATACTTACCTTGCAGCAACTAAATCACAACGTAAACACCTAGTTTAAGAATTAATAATGTTGAAGGAGAATTTTGATAGCAGTTGTGGGACTCCTGAAATAATTTGTCCATATGTCTACAAAATGAAACAATCAAAACAATTACAAATGATAATCCAACTTTAATAAAACTATATATTTAAGAATTCATGTAGATTAGATCATTTGGGTGCATTTTTATATAGCATCTGAAGATCCCCCAAATAAAGAACCAATTCTCAACCACCAAAAAACAGTATCAACAACACTATACAGATAACTGCACTCCCTAGATCCAACCCCAATAAACATCTAAACCCATCAATACCATCAGTATCTACAAATCCCATGAAGAATTGTACCTTATGATTTTCATGAATCTGGCACAACGGAACAGCAAGCAGTTTAAGGTTTTTGGGTACAATGAACTTACAACTCACCGGTAACCTTACAAGGAAGAGTTTTATGCATTCCTATAGAAAAAGAGAATAAGAAATTAAGAAATTTTTGCAATCATAATATTGCAACGGAGCAATTTCAGTAGAATCACCTTAGGTGCTTTCACATTAGGAGGCAAGTAAGGATACAACAAAGTTTCAAAGTCAGGCCTCCACCACATTCCAAGGCATTCATCCACCTAGAATTTAAAAGTTACGTGTAATTACCACACGACCTGCAATGGTAAAACTCAAAATAGCATCAAGGATGCAAATAATTACCTGCCAATCAGTTTGATCTTCATTTGCAGAGAGCTTTCTTGATAGCTTACGCTTCAATCCATCAACATCTATAAAATCCAAAAAAGAATCCCAATCCAATAAGCCCTTACAAGCTTGCCCCTTATTTAAAACAATTTTTTTTGCCTCTTCAATCTCATGTTATAGAATTGCTCAAAGAAAAACTAGATTTACCTGATTCACCTGGTCTTATGCGACCACCAGGAAGCTTAAAGACTGAATTTTTAACTTGCAATAGCAAAAGATGAGGGTGTTTGAACAACTCTACCTGATTTAATAACATCACAACCTTTCAATTCAATATCATCTTAATTCTCAAAATGCTAACATTTCTTAACCAACATCAACAAAAAGTTGTCAACTTTATACAAATAAGAAGTAAATTTTAAAAATCAACAAACAATAAAGCAAGAAAAGCAAAAAACACACACCCAAGTAAAGCAGAAAACTAACCAAAATAACAGCCTCCACATGAGTCCTCAATCCATGAGCCAGATAGCTGATTCCACAAACAGTTCAAAATCATTTCAGAAAAACAAAATAAAGAAAACCCACAAAACCAAAAAGTAAAGAGAGCAAAGAGAAGTACTTTGATTTCATTCTCTGTACACGATCAGCTAAGGTCTCATCTCTGAATGGAAGAGGGTCTTTTGATCCAAAATAGTAGCTACTAAGAGGGTATATATCTACAACAGAACCTCGATCACTAGTAGTTTCATGGTGATTATCATCAACAACTACTTGATCACCCATCTTCAATTTGCCACAGAATTAACAGGAAAGGAGCTCAAGATACGAAGAAAAGAAGCAGAAGTGTGCAGAAGAAACAAGAAGTATACAATATGTACATATGTAATAGGTTATATGGGGTCTTGAAACGTGTCGTTCAATGGATGCTGCCAGTGTCACTTTTTTGTTGTATTGTCTTGCCAGTTTTGTCTGGTAAAGGGTTTTAGTCATACATATGTAAACCTGTACCTGTACGTGGAGAACACTAGCTTGGCTCCTGATAATGGGCTTAAATTTGCTACTTTTGTTTGTTTTCTAAGGCTAGGTTCAGTTGGGTGTTGTACATGGCTACTAGGTAGTCAATATTCCCAACAACCAAACAAACAAATAAAAAATAATTTTATTGTATATTTATATTTATCAAATTTATTAAATTAAATTATCTTTTTTAGTTGTTATATATATATATATTAGTTGTTATATTTTTATTTTTAAATATATAACTACTCCATTATAAAATTATAGATTTTTAGAATAAAGATAAAATTTGTGTCTGAATTTATTAAAATTTAGCAATTAGATATTTAAATTTTTAAAAATTATAGTTGAATGTGACAATCTGTATAAATATTACATCATAATGTATTTAGCAGATTATGACTTGACTATTAAAAATTTTTATATCACTTAATTATTAAAAATTTTTGGCTGTTAAAAATTGAAAATCATGAAAAATAGAGAATAAGTTATATTTATTTCTTCATATAAAAAAAAGTTATATTTATTTCTACGATATGTGATGAATCCCAATCGTGGGTAGTTAGGTTGAAACCAATCCATCTATTTGGACACACTTACTTTTTTAATTATAAAATACTACTTTCAACACAATTACTAATTATTTTACTCATATTTTTTATTTATGCTATTAATATACAAAAAAAAGTTATGCTTGTGTTTTTACATTGAACATAAATATAAAGAGATAATACCAAATTAGAGGCAAAACATCTTTGTTAAACTATTTTTATTCTAAATAATTTTTTAAAAATAAGCACCATAATTTATTTTTGGCCAAACCCTTCTTTTTCTCTCAACTTTCACTTCTTTTTTTTTTTAGCCGTTGATCTTCCTTAAGTAAGGAGGGGTGATTTTTGGTTATTCTTGGCCTAAAATCACCCCTCTACACATCTTTATATCATTTTATTTTTTAAATAAGTGGTTATTTCACATAAATTTAGGTTTTATTTTATTTTTCGTGATTTCGTCGTCTTGTTGCGGCATTTAGTTGTCATCGTCTTGTTGCGACGTTTTGTTTTCCATCTTGTTGCAGCTTTTTCTTTGTGTGGGCGATTCAGACAGGTAAAGTATATTCAATCAGACAGAGACAACAAATCAGATTACGGTCACCAATATATTGCAGAACTGGAGTCATAGGTATTCTAGTCATTATAGTATTATCAAATTTGTAGGCTTTGCGTCCATTTATCATGCTATTAACCTAGGTGTTGTTTCATCCTCTATGGTTTTTAGCAAATACGTAGGGCTAAGCATCGGGCGGGTCGGAAGTAATGGGTGCAGGAACCAATCGGTTTTTGGATAAGATAATATGGACCCGAACCGAATCGAATTATTGAGGAAAACCGAACTTTCGGAAGCCGAAAATTGTCAGGTTTGGTTAGGTCGGAATTCGAATTGGGCTTGGATTTGAATTGGGCTAAATATCAATGGGCCACATTAATAAAAAACTTTAATATATATTTTTCCTTAATATTTTTAGGGCTAGCCCATATTTACATTGTAGCAAAAATATGCTACATAATTAAACTAAAGCAGTAAGCTAAATAAAGCTAAAGCCCTAAACTAATTAAGCTAAAAGCCTTAATACTATTAGTTACCAAAAATTGTAGTTAGCTTAATACAAAAAGAATAATAAATTGCAGACACATTTACAAAATCAACAACAACTGCAGGCTCAGGAAGCTATCCACCCTTTGTCCAAAAATTTACAAAACACAAGTGAATCAGAGATGATCGAAGCCAAAGCAAAAGACTGCAAAATCCAAAAAAAATAAACTGCAGAACATATCCAGCCCTATATACAGTTTTGTTTGATTCAGCTGCACAATTCATTAAAGATTGAAAGAAATTAATTTGAAATTAGGAAAAATTATCACCAAATTATAAGAAAAAATAGAAGCAGTAGGCAACTAAAATGGCTCAGGATGCTTTAATGTCAATCATAATTAATTAGAATGAAATCCTATTTCACTGGCAGCTGAAAGAGCCACCTAGTGAAATTGAGCAACAATTCTAATACAAGTTGTATTAGGGTGGAAGCATCATCACTGCCCAATAACTAAACAAATGAGGCTCAGGGTAAAAAAGTTTAAAGCGCAGCCAGAATGCAGCCACATTTCTAATAGCTAAACAAAGCCACTTGAGAAACTTAAGCAAGCATTCCTTTTACTCTTAAACGAGGGTGGAAGCATCATCATTGCCTCAACTAACATTTGCTGCTGTAACTCAACACAGGCACCAAAAGGCAGGCACAACAGGTTGGTCACAATCAAACAAATGTTCACACACAACAGAATTCATCTATATAGAATAAATGCAATATTAAAAATAACAGAGAATTCCATTAACTGTGGCATAGAAGGGCCACTGCCCACTTGTTCAAGATCTGAAAAGAAGAAAAGAAGAAACATTAGATTGGATGGAATCATTGAATAAATAAACTTGAAACTAATAATAAAATGGAAAACAGAAAAGAACCATAACCTTTTTCAAAAGATTCCAAATCCTCCAATGTTTCTTCAACAGATACAGACTGGTTTGGCATTCTTAGCCAATCCTGAGTACAAATCAAAGCCTCCACAATTTTTGGAGTTAATGAACTCCTAAACGCATCAAGAACACGGCCACCAGTAGAGAAAGCAGCTTCAAGGGCAACAGTGGCCACAGGAACAGCTAAAACATCTCTGGCCATATAAGATAGAATAGGGAACCTCTCAGAGTTTAACTTCCACCATCTGAGGACATCAAAAGATCCCTCAACCTCCACACTAGCCTCACTCAAAAAAAAATATCAATTTCATATCGTTTATTGCCACCCATTCCTGATTCCATTTTATGCTTCTTGAATCTGGCTTTCATTGAGTTCGCAGGAGTTACCAGAGGATTCTCAGAAACTGTTTGGATAGTTTGCCTACTCTGACTACCAGAAACAGGCTCAGTAGCACCAGAAGAAGACCCATACACAGAGACATAATCAGCAAAAAGAATATTCAGTTCAGATTTTAAGTTCTCAACTAACTTGCTTCCATTTAAATCACCATAGAGTTATTTAACAGAGAAATCAATAAACTCGAGCTTCAATCGAGGATCTAGAATACTAGCAATGAAAACCAAAGAGTTCATTTTTGTTGGATCCCCCCAATACTTGTCAAACTTTTATCTCATATTGTTGCTCATGTTTATAACAGATAAATCAGAAGAAGAATGTATAGTATTGAGCGTATAATTCAAATCAAAGATTTCAGACAAGAATGCATTTGATGTCACATAGAGAGAACCAGAAATTCTCATAGTAGTGTCATAAAAAATCTTCAACATAGCTACCATTTGCTTACAACACTTCCAGTCAAAGTAATCAGGAATTTCATCACCTAAATCAGCTCTAAATGATGATTTAGTGTCATCATATTTGTCAAATGTTTTCTCATAACAACATGCAATGTTCAGCATAGTGTAAATGGAATTCCACCTTGTTGGAGTGTCAAGAGATAATGATGATTTACACTTAATTTCAAGCAGATATAAAATTTCTCTAAACTTCCTCAACCTTTGAGGAGAGTTCCTTATGTATCTAATTGCCTCCCTAACCTTTTTAACAGATGTATTAACTTCTTTTAACCCATCAGTTACAATTAAATTGAGTATGTGAGCAATACATCTCATATGTAAATATTAGACCCTGACAGAAGATGCCCCCCAACTCATTAATTTCTTTTTAAAATATCCTAATGCAATGTCATAAGAGCTCGCATTATCAACAGTTATAGTGAAAAAAGTTTTTATGCCCCACTCAAGCAAACTATTCTCTAATGCCTTTGCAATATATTCCCCCTTGTGAGATGTCACAGGCACAAAAGATATAATCTTTTTATGCAAATTCTAGTCATCATCAATGAAATGAGCAGTCACAGCCATGTAGTTAATGCGTTGGATCGATGTCCAAGAATCAGTTGTAAGACTTATTCTTTGACAGTGTGACCTCATAAAGTTTTTAAGCTTCCCCCTCTCACTAACAAACAAATTGTAACAGTCTCTACTTATAGTCCACCTAGAGGGTAATTTAAATCGAGGACAGGCAGTAGATCAAAATTTTTGAAACCCAACCCCTTCCACAAACTTAAATTGCAACTCATCATGAATAACCATTACAGCAAGTGCATTTCTAACATCTTGTTCAAATTTCCAAGAACCTAAGATACCAGACTGTGTACCAGTACTATTATGGGCTTCCACCACAGGCACAGAAGGTTGCAAGGTCAAAAGTGACTGTCTAGTATCTAAACTGTGTGGAAATTTAACACAATCCAGCACATGATTTTTCAGAGAAGATGTCCCATGTTTTTTACTATGAGCATTTATTTTTTTTGCACAATAGATACATTTACCTTTAATAACGACACTATGTTCATCTTTTATTCTCTCAAAATACTGCCAGTAAGCAGATGTCCTTTCAGTCCCCTTTCTTTTTTTGGCAGCAACAGGCTGAGGCTGCTCTGCAGGTGCAGCAGGGACCGTAGGGGGGGCTTCCACCTCAGCATTACAACCAGTGGCATTAGCATTGCCACTGGTATTTTCCATCAACAGGTATTAAACAAAATCAAAAAATGCAATTTTATAAATAAATAGCAAACGAATCAAAGTAAAATAACCATTCAATTTTCTATATTATTAAAATTTTGAAAACATCAAAAAAAATTACCTTTGTGTTGCTGCTCAATAAATAAAAGATCGCAGTGATGCAGACAACAAGCAGACCAAGCTTGCTTCCACCCTTTTTGAAGGCACAAAGTTATATTTTTAAGCTTCCACCCTTTTTGAAGATACAAAGTTATAACTTTAAGCTTTCACCCTTTTTAAAGATACAAAGTTAAATAACTTTAAGCTTCCACCCTTTTTTAAGATACAAAGTTATATAACTTTAAGCTTCCACCATTTTTGAAAGTTTAATTTTATAACTTTAAGCTTCCACCACCATTTATGTCTTCAAACGTATATACTACATATACATAGAAGACAGAAAAAACACAACACATTAGAGTTCAATACATTTTAAAAAAAAATTGCTTCCACGGACAAATAAAATTACCCAGACAGACAGCACAAATTATACTTGATAGAACGACACCTAAATCACAGAACCATCAAATATTTTTCTATATTATTAAAAAAAAGTTTACTTAACCAAATATAAATATAAATATATAATATTAGAGGCAAAAAAATTTAATACATGATTTTTTTACCAAAAAAACCACCGCACAGAGCCACAGATGATAGATCAAAAAATAAAATATATTTAATTTTTAACAAACAATCTATATATCATCAAATGATTGAAATCAATTTAAAAAATTAATTTTTGCATAACCAAAATTATAGATCTATAATGAAAATAAGATCTTTAAAAAAAATTAGATCTTACTCACAGATCTATAAAAAAAAAATAGATCTATAAAATAAATGAACACTGTCAACGATCTATAAAAAAAATTACAGATCTTCATCAAAATCGTCACATATAGTAAAAAGAAAAAATTTTGCATGGTCACAAGTCAGTCAGATCGCTAAATAAACGATAGATCTCCACTAGTATAACACAGATCAAACACAAAACAACCAATACCAACCAGATCAAACAGAAAAACACAAGTACACAACTAATTTTACCCAAAAACTAAAACAATTTCTCACAAGATCTTAACAAAGTGCATAAAACTTAAGAACATATAATATTATAAAAAAACATAAACACAATATTTATATAAAAAAAATTTAAGATTTTAAACTAACAAAATCTCGATGAAAATGGCAAAACTATTCTCAAAATCAAAAAATATGTTACTGGTATTACCATTTAAATACAGATCGCCAATGGTTTTAACGATATGCGTTAATATCAGTTCACTGCGACTCAGAGTTCAAAAGAGAGACTGAAAGATTTGAGAGAACAAAAGATAAACTGATGAAGATTAAAGGTTAAAAGGTTAGGTAAGGTTTCTAAAAGATTTTAAAGAAATAATGGTTGGAAATCGATTAGAAGGAGGTTAGGCGACTCAGGCGAGACTCAGAGAAGAGGAGAGAGGACAGAGCATTAAGGTTAGAGGCGGCTGACAGAAAGGGAGGCGAGGAGAAGAAATGAAATGGGGTTAAGGTAAGTAG